>VUQJ01042509.1:0-17795 GCA_015108635.1 Andinoacara biseriatus
TATAATAAGCATGTGCAGTATTCTCCAACTCAGTTTCTCTAAATCTGATCTTCACCGCGTTCGTTTACGTTGATGGAAACTGGAAAAAGTTGTGATATAACACACAGTCCTTCAGCTCAGAGTTGCAGGACCATCTGTTCAGTTTATGTTTTAGCTTTATGTGTATCAGCGAGAGCCAGGTTTCGCCTCGTTGTGGCGTCTAGGTGTTTTTGGCTTTGTTTTTATCTGATGAAAAGATTACATAATTTGTTTTCTGGCAAAAATTATATCCAGTCAAAAAAGCTTCATGACTGTCGGCACATTGTCAAGTAATGTTTTTCATTACATTTGTGCAGGACACAATTAAATTTTATTTATATAGCGTCGAATAACATCAACAGTCTCCTCAAAGTGCTTCATATTGTAGGTAAAGACCTACAATAATACAGAGAAAAGCCAACAGTCAAAACGACCCCCTATGAGCAGCACTTGGCGATGGTGGGAAGGAAAAACTCCCTCCAACAGCACCAGGCTCAGGGAGTTGCAGTCATCTGCTGAGGGGAGAGACAGAGATTAATAACTAAGGATGCAGAGTGGGACATGAACAGAGGGTGAAGAGGAAACAAGCAGCCTGGGCCTATTGCAGGGTTCAGGATCACCTGATCCAGCACTAACTATAAGCTCTATCATAAAGGAAAGTTTTAAGCCTAATCTTAAAAATAGAGAGGGTGTCTGTCTCCCGAATCCAAACTGGGAAGAGAAGCCAGTATGTGAGAGTTCCTCAGCGCTCCTCACTGCAGCAAACACACTGCGAGCTTGGAGTCATTTGGCAGTTGGTTTACTCCGGCAGTCTTACTGTGTCTGCAGCAGACAGACAGCAGATACTCTGCTCCTCCACAAGCCAAGCAGAGCATTGGTCCATTACTAATGATGTGACAGCAGTGCATGTCTTGCTTTTTCTGCTAAGAAAAGGAGACATTATTGCAGTGGACGAATTACAATAATAGTCAAACTATATTCACTGGTAGAGGAGAGAAGAGGAGAGTTAAAAGCATTATTGCAATATGTCTCAATCATTGTGAATTTAGCAAAACCCACTTTGTCCAAATTTGATAAAAAATAACCTCACATGGTTCAGCAGCGTAAGTTTGCTGTTGCAACATAAAAATTCTGCCTCTCACCCATGTGTGGGTGCGTGGTGTGTTTAACTTCCTCAAGCTCAGGTCTTTTACCATTTCCTGGCTTTGGGCAGTATCTCAGCAGTCCAAATGTTGTACTCGAATCCTGGAGTTCACAGTTTGGGGGTTACAGGCCTGGATCAGTGAGTCAGTGTCTTGCTTATTTCCAGTGCAATGTGATCCATATACAGGAGGTCACTGTTCTTCTGAATGTGGATCCTTTTCCACTGTTTGTGGTGAGTTGGGGGTTAGGGTGGGGTGAGGACATTATTTTGGTTTATGGTGACTTGTGTGATGCAGTTGGCTTCTTCTAGAGTTGATTTGTACAATCACAGTGAATTCTTGGTGAATGTTATCCATGACTGTATCATTTAACATATGAGATAATGAGAAAAGAACAGATCTGCTCTACGTGGAATATACACAGAAGTCAGTGAGTGGATTTTGTTAATGACTCCCTGTTTTCATCTGACTGAAGAGCTGCTTGTGCCAGCCTCACTGTCAGCAGCATAAAGATAAAGTTTCATGTTTGCTGTAGACTGAAAACATTTGGATTTGACCGGCAGCGCTGGTCTCTGGCTGCGTGACCGCAGATGCTCGTCTCCGGATGATGATCATTTCATTGTGTGCCTTGTGTGCACAATGACAATGAGTTGAATCTAAGATCTAAAAGATGAATATGAAACAAAAGAGCAACATCACAACACACAGTTCAGCACCTTTTGTCTGAACCCAAACATTTTTTTTGTGAGCAAAAGTATTGGGATGAATCGACTCAAAAAGACGAAAGTGAACACGACTTTATTTAGCTGCAGATCCTTTGCTTACAATAACGGTGTGACCTATGACATCACTACATTTTTACATTCTTCTTTTGTGGTGCTTTTCCAGGCTTGTAGTTTTTGCAGTGTGTTTTGGGGTCATTATCTTGCTGCATGATGAAGGATCTCCCAATCAGTTTGTACATGTCGTTCTTTAAATGGACAAAGTGTTTCTGTGGACTTCTGAGTTCATTGTACTGCTGCCATCATGCGTGACATCATCAATGAAGATTAATGAGCCCGTCCCAGAAGAAGCCATTACCTCCACTCTGTTTCACAGATGAGCCCTTGTGTTTGGGATCATGAGCATTTTCTTTCTCCAAACTTTAGCCTTTCCATCACCTTGGTAACAATTCATCTTTGTCTCATCAGTCCATAAAATTTTGTCCCAGAATTCCTGAGGTGTGTCCCTTGTCTTCTTGGCAAATTCCAGCCTGTTCTTCTTGCTAATCAGTGCTTTACAGTCTTCTGTCAAAGCCTCTACTTCTGTTCATGAAGTCCTCTGTGAGCAGTAGATTGTGACCCCTTCACTGCTGCCCTCTGGAGGTCGTTGCTGATGTCACTAACAGCTGTTTTAGGGTCTTTCTTTTCAGCTCTGTCATTGGCTCTTGATGCTTTCCTCGGTCAGATGTTACACCACAGATGACTTTCTTCTTCAGGATGTTCCAGATGGTTGGACCGGCTGTGGCCAGTGTTTGTTCATGGCTCTGATTGGTTTTCCATCTTCTCTCAGTGTCACAGTTGCTTGTTTTTCACCCACAGACAGCTCTCTGGTTTTCATGCTGGTCAGTCCTCTAACTCTAAATGCACAGTCTGCAAATCTGAATCTAAGCGTTGATATTCAGCACTATTAACTATTTGAATAATCAATGTAACAGGACACACCTGGGAAACAAAACACACCTGTCAGTCACATGTTCCAATACTTTTGCTCACAGGAAAAATGGGTCAATTCAGACTAAAAGGTGCCGAACTCTGTATCAGATCCACATGAATAAATAAAAGCTGAGAATTTGTCTCATGTTGATTTTTTTTTATGTCAAACCCAAATGTTTTCAGTCTACAGCAAAAATAAAGACACTGGCCTCAATGTTGCAATACTTTTGGAAGGCTTTAAGCAGCTTAGGCCCAAATGGGACCTGAGCACCAGTGAAGGTCAGACTTGAGCTTTATTTGACTCAATCAGCACGAGCAAACCCAGCATGTAAGTTACAAATATGAGTATAAAGATAAGACATTACCGGCTGTCAGAGTTCTGTGTTTACATCAAATGAAGTGAATGAAAGGAACAGGCTACTGCTAACAAATGCTTCGTAGTTAGAGTCGGTGAGAAGATCTCTGCTGCCTGCAGTCAGAACGAGTCCTGTGCTGGAGAACCAAGTCCCTATTTAACAAACACAAGTACTGCACAGCAGGAAGAGGTTATGGTGGTGGATGGAGTACAACAGGAACAGTGTCACTGTGACACGTGCATTGTACCTGGGCAGATTTTAATTTTTATATTTTTACCCGACAACAAGAAATTGTACTGAACTTATCGTACCCTTTTATAAACAGTGTCAGTAGTTTTTAAACTGATTTAAGTTCAGTTTCTAGGCACTGAAAATGAACTTACAGAGAAAAATGTGCGTGCATTTGCTGGCTAATACGACATGGTTTGTCCCTGATGCTAAAAAGTTGTGTGCATGCACTATTTTTAGGAAATCAGTTCAAGGCAAACAGCATAGTTTACCCTGTGACCTCTAATGAGTCATCACTGACATCACTGGTTTAGCAATGCAACTGCAGGAAAATTATTTGGCTAATTTAAATTTGTTTATTTATGTGGCTGCCAAACAAACAACGCAGGAGCCCCAAGTTTATGTGACATTTGTGTTAGTACAAATGTTTTTGATTGGCTGACAATGAGAAAGCTTCCAGCATGTAAGTGTTTAAGTCTGTGCACGGTGTGGTTTAGGGCGCACACACGTTCTCGGCAACAGCAATGATTTCATGTTGCAGAGCAGGGACTTATTGCTCAACTATGCTCAACTTCTGCTTCTCTTATTGCCTTTAGTCCAGATATTATTTTCCTTTTATTTCTGAATTACTGGATGTGACTTCTAGCAATAAAAGAAGAACTTGATTAGGTTACCTTATGAGATCTAAGCTTTAACATTATTTTTAACATTATTATAATTCAGTACAGTGAGTTTCTGAATAGATACAGGAACAGTCAAAACTCTGGACACACTTACGCATTCATATGAGTGGGTGAGTGTGTCCAAACTTTATCCTAATCACCTAATCAGTGGTCTAGTTTGCAGATAGTTCTTCCTTCTAAAAATACAACATTGGGCTTCAGAAGATCCATGTGACCGTGCTGGAACTGTAGTGTCAGCAGGAGGGAAGCTGCTTAGGCCACTCTGCAGTGACACCAGTCATGTGGCAGTGATGCAGCAACACTCAACCAATAGACGGGCGTCTTCCTGGTGATGCGAGCGGCTCAGTGCTACTGCTGATTAGAAAAGAACCATCACCTGGCTATTTGTAACCCATCGTGCACACTTTGCTATGGAACAAACACGCACACAGCAACTCACAGTCCAGATGGTCAACTGTACAACTACCCATAATAGTTTGACTTTTATTGGATAATACCAGTATTAAATGTTTAAATAATAGAGATTAGTTTCATAAACTTTACATAATCTGTGTAATCTTCTTATTTTTGGCTCAGATTTTTTTAACCCATTTTTAAAAAAGCATTTTTTTTTGGAGTGATACACACTAAAACTGAAGTGTTTGGTTCTGATCTCAGAGATTGTGTCAGATGTATTTAATTTGTGTTCATTGTTATATTACAAAACAATTTTCCAAAGCATGACAAAGTAAAAACCTGTACATGCTCTTATCCTGTACACAGTTTGTTGCAACAGCACAGCAGTCATGCATAGCCAAGTGTTCATAGTGAACATGCATGCAATATGAGTCTGACTTAGGAGTATGGCCTAATCTGCTTTGGGGCTTTTACCAGGACTGCAGCTGCTGCAGAAAGACTAACTGTGGGTGAGTTGGATAGTGTCCTGTCCACTGTCTGACCTGCAGTGGGGACAGTGGTGAGTGAAGCTGGATCAGGAGAGCAATAAGACGAAAAAAGGCTGCAAGTTACCTCAGTGATCCACTGCCGTGTCACCTGGTCTGCAGCTGAGCAGTCACAGTTGTTGAAATGTAATCTACCAAACTGATTTTTGGAAATGCAGAGAATGAAGGGTAGTCAGGTCTTTAAAGGTCAGCAGAGCAAGAGAGACTGAAGGTTTTAGGGCGCAAGTTTTTACACACTGGCTTCACTCTGCAGGAGATGCTTCTTCATCCAGAGCACACAATACTCCACCTGCTCCACCTGCAGATGGAGCTTTAAAACATTGTTCTTCTTTTTGACCGTATGCCCTGTTCTCTGAGGTGACAACAGTTTCCTGAACTCATTAAGGGAAAGCCTGTGATGGTTTTTATGTACAAGCGTGAAGCCTTCTCACCGTCAGAGCTTCATCGGCACCTTCTGCGGTCTCAGGTTCTGCTCGTTTCCATGGTTGTGAAAGAATCACTTTGGACCACTGATTTATTAATGGCCTTTATTTAGCAAAAATGGGTATTTGTATTTCATTTAAAGCTGTTTGATTGTGTGATGCTTGTATGTGCTATTGTGTTTGAACGTGTGTGCAGAGGAAAATCCATGGCCGGTGTGCTGCAGGGGCTTTTTAAGCCTGCAGGATCAGTCAAGGACAGACCTAAAAGACTGTCCATTAGCTTTTGGACAGCAGCTTCCTGCCTCACCTTTGACTTTGCACTAGTATTTTTCTACTTCTGACAATGGAGGATTCTAACAAACATTTCCACTGCTCACATTTCTGTCACCAAGTAAGTAGTTTATATAATAATGTAAAATTATGGGATTAGTGTCCGACATGCACATGTCTTACTAAACTGAGAGGAAGGCTGTAAATCTGCTTGTGTTAAAAAAAGATGCATTTTTACAGGTTTGCTAGTGTGTTTTTGTGCAGTTTGTTAATGAAATGTGGGCCTGTGATCCTGACGTGACGTTTCTGGTGTCTCTGACATAAAACACTGTTGAAGTGTAGAATGAATCCATTTTGGAGCTTTTTATATGTCACATATATGCAGTGAAATTCAGTCTCTGCATTCAACCCATCACACATGTAGTATGTAGCACACAGCGGAGCAACCTGGGGATTAGGGCCTTGCTCAGAGGCTCACGGTGGTGCCAACCCGGGGGCTCGAACCAGGGTCCTCTCAGTGATGAACCTGCTCCTTACATCCATGACAGCCTTAAAAATCTGGTGAGCAGTTTCAGTGGAATGCCTTTGTTGATGTACCAATTAGTGATCATTTCAACACTTGCATGAGATTTAATATTCACTGTGAAATTCAGGGCAACATAAAAGTCAATAATGAGTCACTGGTTCTGTGTGCAAAGTGTTTCCCTTGGCGCAGTGCATGTCCAACAGCCATAAGTAGCAAAGTGGCTACTCAGAGGTCTATAGTTTTCTGGCCCTGTGCCTTCAGATAGGAGCAGAAGAGTGATGTGCATTCACTAATGCACCGCAGCTTTGAAATGCTTTGATTCAAATGAGAGTTTATCACCCTGGCAGGAAGAAGCCCCGTCTACAGGGTTTGCATTCTTACACAAAGTTCAAGCTGTAATTCTTTGGTTGGCAAATGTCTCCACATCACAGAGCTCAGTGTGTGTGAGAGGAGCACAGCTCACACCAGCCTTCGTTTCTGTGTTAACCCGTGTTCTCCTCAGTGTACCAACGTCAAAAGGCATCTCCCGTAGAACTTATCTTGATAAAAGTACAATAGTACAGAGAAGAAATACTTTGTTTCAAGTAAACACACACACACACACACACATGCATGAGCAGAAGTGGCCTCAGCTCAGTACTTCCCCGTTCTTCCTGGTTTATGCTGCGAACACATGATCATCTGTGAGTAAAACCTTACAAACTTACAGTGGATTCAATATACTTTTCTGTAGCTTTCAGTTACATTGTGTGAGCTTCATGGAGGTTAAAAATAAATATGTTCACATGAATTAGTGGATTTTGGATTCTGTTTGTTTTCCGTCATGTATGTTACTGAAACCGTAGCTGATTTCACAAAGTTATGCAGTTAACAAAAATCAATGCTCTTAAATAATTCCTTTGATTCCATAAGGAATTGTGGCTCTTTCTTGTTTTTATTTCTGCTTAAAAGTCTTTGTGGAATTAGTGAAAAAATGTGGCGAAAAAAATGATTAAACTTGAATTTATGTTCAGTGTTTTGATCCTTGTTCCAGTGAGCGTGGGACTAAATATGGAAACTGGTGAGAGCCATTGGCTGGTTGGCTGTCAGGAATTGCTCAGCTTTTGAATGAATTGTGCTCCGGAGTTTATGAACAGCAGCGCGACCACTGGGCTCCGCTCAGCCATCACAGCCTGTTCCGAAATGCTCCTCCTCTAAATCCCGTTTGTTTGGGAAAAAGCCATGAAGTCCCACATTTACAGTTTCACAGAAGCAAAAAGGAACCATGTAGAACTTCAAGTTTAGAACGTCTGCTTTAGAACACTGAAGAGAAAACAAATCCAGCACAATGCCGGCTTTTGCTCGATGTTCATTAATTCATTGATCAGGTTCAGACACCGAATGTTTTTTGGGTTTTTTTTGGGGGGGGGGGTGATTTAGGTCAAAATAGGTACTGCAGCCATAAAGGTTTTTCTAATGGAAATTCCCAGTGCTGTTCCAAGCTCTGTGTGAGTTGCTTGGTTTGATGAGGGCAGAGGTTCGACCTGATGGCCTGGCAGTGGAGCAGTTCTTCCCAAACAGCTGAACCGACCCATGACCCACCTGTGGGTTCTGTCTGCTTTGCAGCCAGTTTGAATCCTGGCTCCTTCCACCTGTGGGTTCCTGTGTCAATTGCGTTCCAGCTGTGATGGCATCAGATAAGGATTGTAGGCTGCAGGCTGCATGCTGGGGGTGGTAAGGGGGTCCCCGGTATGAACCTGGTCAAGGTCCACTGCATAGCTTTTTTTTGTGTTACCTCGTGGAGCTGCCCACTGCAGAGAATGAAGGATAGCTTGTTTTCCAGTGCTAATTGAGCACTTGATGCTTCATATAAGGAAGAATGACCTCCATGTAAAACAGTGCGAAAGCAGCATCTTTATAAATAAACTGTGTTGACCTCTGCAGAACCAGCCCAACAGATCTGGTGCCTGTTGTTCCAGAAATAACTGCACATATTGATTAGGGCTTGGATTTCTCTGTTCAGTCACTTCATCCAGTTTTTCATTCCATGTTATGTTCTTGTTCTCTAAATTGATCTGATTTCCCTTTCGGTCAGAATTGATATCAGCAGCTTCTCTGTTTACGTGAAGAAGAGATTCACTGTGACTGAGTGCAGTTCATTTCTTTGTTAGTGACTGACACAAAAAAGTGTTGGTGATCAAACAAATGTCAAATGTGGAGACTCACTGTGCAGCTTCTAAAGCAGCTTGTCTGTTCTTGGTACTGCTTAAATTCTTCCCTGAGTACCAAGGTCACAGTATTTGGCAGCCATTAAGCCATTAAGACGTTGCTGGGTGGCCACTCTTTGATATACCTGCTTCGCACTTCCTGATGCTTTGTCCCTCTTTGACTTTCTATTGATCTTTTCTTTCTTCTTTCTCAATTTTTCACAGTTTCTTCTTCCTGTTTGTTCTCTTGTCTACAATCTAAACCCTGTGCTCATGTAATGCTCAGTGCCTTTTGCCATGACTCTGACCGGCCAGAAGCTCCCTCACTGGAAATGTCTTAGATAATCCATCAGATGATTTCACAGGCACTAGGACAGTTGTGATAGTGGAATAAAAAATACAGATACAAAGATTAATGATGCTCATAAGTGCTTTCCTTTTTTACCTGATCATTTCCTGCTCATCAGTCACACACAGTGTTAGCCATCAGTGCAGAGCTCATTCTGCACTGTTTAAAGAACTCAGCAGTCTTTTAATGAAATAGTTAAGCATTAAGTAATTATATATAGTGCACACACTTTTATAAAGTAAAAAAACAAACTGCATGAGCATAAATAAACCATTATACTTATTAGGGTTGGACTACTATTGACCTCACAGGATATCATCAGGCTTTGGAAATAAAACTTTGAGAATCTCCTCAGCCTTCCACAGAGGAAGCAGTCTTTGGACTCACCCACAGATTCTGCTTCCCCAGGGTGGCTGAAGTCACCCCAGGGTGGCTGAAGTCACCCCAGGGTGGCTGAAGTCACCCCAGGGTGGCTGAAGTCACCCCAGGGTGGCTGAAGTCACCCCAGGGTGGCTGAAGTCACCCTGAGTTCATTAAGGCTTTGGGGACATGATTGGGGACAGTGGTCCCTTTTTTTAAAGAAGAGGGGCCAGAGGTTTGAGCTGCTGTGGGCTCACAGGTACTGGAAGCGGGGCTTTCATCATCAGAGCAGCTCTGGAGAATCTTAGATCCATGCTGATGGTAGTCATTTACACACGCTCTGTGGGGCCAGCAGTGCAAGACTTTGAAGGCCTTTTCACACTGAACACGTAAATTTCCTGCGAATGTCTTGAGCGTTAAAAATATTTTTCGGACCCACCTGTTCTTAATGCAGCCGTTCACACCGAACGCGTTATTTCACAGGACGATTTTACGGCATTTATTTTTTCGGATCAAGTTCGATTTTTCTGACTTTCGGAAGCGAACAAACAGATCTGACCAATCAGAGCGCTGCATTAGCAACACGTGAGCTCATAGCTCAAAACGCGCACCGATGCACTGAATATACAGTGACGTGGGAACAGTGAAATCACACCTCAGACACGCAGCTACACGCTGCTCCGGGCCAGTCGGCTCTCTGATAATATTCTCTGCCTCCTCCTGATCCCAACTCTGCCAACAGGAGCTCAAACTGTCCCGCTGATGTCGTGAAATATTCTCAACAGCTGCTTCAACGCGGGATCAAACCATTAAAACTCTCCCTGCTGCTGATTTCTCAGGAGTTGGATGAACCCAGAATCAGTTTCTTCTTCTCTTGTTTAGAAACGTCAGGTCCTCATTACGTCATCGCTTGATGCCGACGTCGTTTCTTTCACTGTGCGTTTTATGAGGACGGTGTGTGTGTGTGTGTGTGTGTGTGTGTGTGTGTGTGTGTGTGTGTGTAGGTTACGTGACTGGTTCACATCTGAATATTCGGAATTTCGTGTCGTTTTTACACATCCGGTGTGAAACGGGCTTCTTTACGAATAAATGTTGCTTTGCCTTTTTTATTGAAAGAAAAATGTTTTCTGCCTGTGAATGATCCTAGTGATACACTGTATATGTAAGCCCCCCCTCAGGTGTACAGAGCCTTTCTTTCTGGGTGGGCTCTCACTGACTGCTCTATAAACTTCTGCTTTATCTGCGTGTCCTTCCAATAGCTGTGCTCTGATGTGTTCTGGTGTTCTGACAGATCTGCTCTACACCAGGAATCATCTACAGGAAAAGTCAGCCTCAATATAATATAAAAAGGCATCACAAGGAATGAATGAGACATGGATTTTTTTCTTTAAAGGCTGCCATTTATTTTTGTTGTTATTAGTATTTGTATATTTTAGATCATGTCGATTTTGTATTTTATGCTGCTACATTAGTCTCCCCTGTAAAGGAGATTTGACTTCAACAGGACGTCCTGGTTAAATACAGGTAAAGGGTGTGTGGTGAGCAGTGCTTCAGGAGTGGGGGGTCTTGGGCCCATTATTACTGACTGTGCAGCCATAGTGAAGTCTTGGCTTTGCCCTGAGACAACTGTGCTGTGATTTGATGCTATATTGATAAAACTGAACCGGATTGAGTTGCTGTAAGTCAGATTTGCTCCCAGCAGGTTCTGGACCCCCCCAGAGCTGCCCTTTGTGATTCTGTCTGATTTTTGGATAGAATCTCTGCCTTAGCGGTGAGCAGCTCCATTATTTGAGGAGCTCAGAGTGGAACCACGGTTCTTGTAAACTGAAGGGAACTAGTTGAGGTGGCTCATGCAGCTGACTGGGTTGCCTCCGAGGTAAGGTGGGAGACTCCGGACGTGCTGGACAGATTGTGTGTCTGGGCTGGCTCACACACACATTCCCCACCCACCCTGATGAGTGGCACAGGACGGATACATTTGAATTGCTTCTGGAAGTCAGCTGATTTAACTTTTAGTCCTTTTAAGTAATCACAAAATTGCAAAAACTGATGCAAGATATATACTGTTGAGTTTGTATTTCATATTGATAGGTTATCATGAGTAATATAATTTGTCACCTGAAGACTGAATAATAATAATAATAATAATAATAATAATAATAATAATAATACACAGATGCACAGTAATCCTTTTTCAGATTTTCACATGTAGGTTTGAGCCTGTGTCAGTCTGTTCTGCTGACATGCCTGGTTACACAATTTGCAGTTAAGTTTTTAATATTTGTGTCCAGAGAGCCGTGCAGGGGTCCTCGGTCAGATATCACATCAAATCCATATCAAGGTAAAAAGGAAATCCCGCATTGCTCAGCTATTTCCATGCATTGCTTGATTCTTCCTGTTGGGGGAGGAAAGAATGAGTAACCAATTCTAACCTCTATCCTTTCTATAGATAGCAAAGCAATCCTCTTACAATAAACCTGAAATGTCCTAGCAAGGGCTGCAGCCAGAGGACTCAGACCACACACGCTTCAGTTTCCTTATTCCACTTTCCCAGTTAGAGGTTTTTGGGTTGTTTTTTGAGTGGCCGGAATCCCACTTTTTCCCATTGAGCCACACTGTGAGAGGAAAAAGATGTTTCAAAACCCAATGAATCACTTTTGAAGGTAAACATGCAGGAATGACGCCTAAAGCAGGAAGACAGAACTGCTTCCGATGCCGATCGCTTTGGTTTGCATTGTAGTCATTTTCAGTCATAGTTTTTGTCAGAAGGTTTGCGATGCCTTATGTCTTTGTGTCCTCATCACAGCACCATGATTCCATGATGAGACACAGGAAACCTTTTTCTCACGTTGAAACAAAGATCGTGTCTTTCACACAATTCAAGGAATCATCCTAAACTTCCAAAGTGAGAATTTCCTCTTTAGAACTTTTCACAAAGCTGCTGAAAACTACTTTTGGTCATAAACTTCCAAACTTCCAATGTGTGTGTGTTTGCTTTGAAAAACCTGATATAGGAGAAAAGTGGAGCATGTATTTCTGTAGCAATACTGTGTGACGTTTGGGCCCAACTTTCTTCATCAAAAAGCAACCTTTGGTAACTTTTCCAATAGCACCACCCTCAGGACGAAGCTGGTACCGCCGTGACGGTCAGGAATCTTTACTGTCATTCTCCTCATGGGAAACATGACAGGAATGATTCTGAGGTCCCTCCAGTGCAGGTCGCAAAAGAAACTGTGTACGGTGTACATTTACAAATGAATAAAATAATTTCAGAAAATAGAATAGAAGAAATAAACTATAAAAAGAAAGTAAAGGAAGAGGCCAGTGGTCTTGTTTGGAGAAACCTTTACCCTGGAACGTCATTTACACCTCAGTGAGTAGTAGCGAGAAACAGGTACAAGAGTGCAGGTACTGCATCATTTCATTTTTCTTTGTGTACATATAGTGATATGCATGAAGCTAACGATATGCCCAGCTAATATAATAATCTTTTTTCTTGCAGATCCTGGCCATGATCTCCATCCTGTTCATCATCATTTCCACCATTTCACTGTCCCTCAACACTCTGCCAGAGCTGCAGGTCGTAGATGAATTTGGCCAGTTCAATGACAACCCCAGTTTGGCCCACGTGGAAGCTATCTGTATTGCCTGGTTCACCATGGAGTACATGTTGCGCCTACTCTCAGCACCCAACAAGTGGGTTTTCATGAAAGCACCACTTAACATTATTGATTTGCTGGCTATACTGCCTTACTATGTGACCCTCTGTCTAACTGAGTCCAACAAGAGCGTACTGCAGTTCCAAAATGTGCGGCGTGTGGTTCAGATTTTCCGTATTATGAGGATCCTGAGGATCCTGAAACTGGCCAGGCATTCAACAGGGCTCCAGTCTTTGGGCTTCACTTTGCGAAGGAGCTATAACGAGTTGGGACTGCTGATCCTCTTTTTAGCCATGGGCATCATGATTTTCTCTAGTTTGGTATTCTTTGCTGAGAAAGATGAGGATGCTACAAAATTCACCAGTATCCCTGCTTCTTTTTGGTGGGCAACCATTACAATGACAACTGTTGGCTACGGTGACATTTACCCACAAACCCTGCTTGGCAAGATTGTAGGAGGGCTTTGCTGCATAGCAGGTGTGCTTGTCATTGCTCTTCCCATCCCAATCATTGTCAACAACTTCTCTGAGTTCTACAGGGAGCAGAAGAGGCAGGAGAAGGCCATCAAGAGGAGGGAAGCTCTTGAAAGAGCCAAGCGCAGTGGAAGCATTGTTTCTATTAACCTGAAGGATGCTTTTGCCCGCAGTATGGAATTAACAGATGTGTTGGTGGAAAAAAGAGACGATGGTAAATGTCCTGTTGATAATCACCTGTCACCCAGTCGCTGGAGCTACCACAAGCACTACTCCAACGCAGAGGTGAGTAGCCCAGGTAGGTCCCAACAATACCAAGAAGTAGCTCAGCAGGGCTCCCCTGAACGGGTCAAGTCCACGTCTAACAAAACTACCCCTCAACACCTTAGTGCGAAGCGGCTAGAAGATGCTTACAACAAGACAGCAGCCATTCAGCAGCAGCAGGAAAAAAAACAAGAAGAGCAGATTGAGATGAAAGATCTGGCCTCCACTCAGGCCCAGCAAACATCACCTAAAGTCAGTCTTGCCACAAAATCCTCGACTGCATCAGATACAGAACAAAGTTGTTTGCGTGCCAGCGCTGAACGAGGTCAAGCTGCTGCTAGACATCAGTATATTCCACCTCCCTTGGATCTAAGTCAGATCACTAATATGGAAGTAAAGCGGGACCCTGACAACATCCAGCCGATGGCCATCATCAAAGAGGGTTTGTATGAATTCATGTCTAGCCCCAAAGAGAAGGTGACTGGAGATACGGTTTTGTTATCACAGAGTGTGGAAAGCTCTGGTACGACCTATGATAGCACCTGTACAGCCTTGGAAGATTATAGCAGTGCACAAAACACAAAAGCCCTGAAGCTTGACTTCATTGGGACCAAAGATGATGTTCTCATGGCAGTGATGACACCTGTGGCAACCCCAGCCTCCACTGGCTCAGCAAAGTGTGCTCAACTACTTTCTGATGACACGGTTTCCAGGTTTTCTCCATCTCCTTGTTCTGCAACACAGGAGACTAAGTCTCCGTTGGTTATCCTGCAGTCTCCATCCCTGGCTCAGCAATATATCAGTCCCAGCATCCCCCATGGGGGAGGTGACAGCTCAGCAGGCATGAGCTTAGAAGGTGAAGGTCAGCTCACTGGCTTAAGCCACCAGGGAAGGAATCACATGGAGAGGTCAGGCTCAGGCAGTGGTGCTAGCCCTCTGTCAAAAGCAAGCTCACTGAACTGCACCCAGGACCTAGTAACAATGGAAGGAGTCGATGATGGAGGAGGAGGAGAAGCAGAGCAGAGGGTAGAAAAGCGAGAAAACCACGTTGTTCTGGACGGAAGCCGAACGCCACCCTGTGAAACAAACATGTGAGATTAGGTAACGGTTGATGGGATGCATGACAGCAGCTGCCTGGAATGACCCATAACACGGTGTGAGCTTTGCACGTTTTGACTGCAAAACTATCGTAAAAGCTGCAATCCTTCTGGAGACGAACACATCAGATCCCCGACACTTTGGGACTATCATCTCTTTTTTTGACTTTGGTGCTGCGGTCATGACTTTATTGCTGGAGGAAATTCAGAAGCACACGCCTGCTCGACTGGGCACTAACTGAACTTGAATTTAAGTTGACACTGTCATGTTGGTGATGGGACTGATATGCTACAGAGCAAACAGTGACAGCCTGACCTGTGTTTTAAGCCTTGTCTCAATGATAATATTTGTGTCTCTTGAAGAGTGTCTGTGTAGAGCTCACTGTCCTAATGCTTCCTCCCCAGGCCTGCTCCTTTCAATGAACAGTTATACTAACGAAAGACACAAGATGGAAGGAAATTATATTTTTTATATTTGCAGATTTTGAAAATATATCTTTTGCAAGACTTAGAAAAAAACAACAATCAGTCATTTTTCTGTATTATGGTTCTTGCTCATATAGTCCATATATTACATTCTTGTGATACAGGACTGAAGTTCCACTTTGGCATTTAGATTGCATAGTCCAAAAGAGCATCTGCTGCTGAGCACTGAGATCTATGGCAGTCCTCTGACACTATATATTTCTATATATTTCACTTTTAAGTTGTTTTTTTTTCTTGGTTGCTTTTTGTTGTATTTTTCTTATTTGTCTTTCTTGTTCTTAAATACCTGAAATGAAAGCAGGGTGTTGATGGTGAAAAGGGAATAGAGATATAATCGCTATTATATTCATTGAACGAGCACTGTTTGCACACTTTTCTAGCATGAAATATGCTGACAATGAAACAAATTTGTTAATAACACTACAAACCCACAATGAGACACGTGATTTGGGACATGAAGACAGAAAGACAGAGACCACGGTACACTGCTTGATTCCCAGTTCAGGGGCTCCTCCTGCAGCCTCGTACTGTATGGGTCATGATGAGGAACCTCCCAATCTGCTTCACATATTAGAATCCTTTTTGGCTCCTTTAGCAACAGAATAACAGGCACGTGTTACACACTGTGTTCAGACAGCCCTCATTAATTTAGGATGTAGTAACAGAGTTGATGAAAAGCAACAGGCACACCATCTCTTAGTCTCTGTGAGACTGCTGTCTTATTTAAGGATCATTTCAGTTTATTATAGCATAGGCCCTGTTTGTTGGTTTTGATCACTATTTCTAATCTAAATCTTTCTAATCTTCCACTGTACTCAGTGACATCTGGTAACATGGAGACTTATGAAAACTAAAAAGACTAACAGCTCAGCCATCAGACAGCCTGGAACCAAAACTAGCAGCTGGATAAACGTGTGAATCTGTTTTAAAAGAAAAGCAACCTGAAAGCTGTTCAGCAAACAGCCGTCGCAGTTTCATTGCCCCGCTTCACTTAGTGTGTTTCAGAGTACGTGTCGGATTAAAGTGCCACACAGCAACATGCTGTTGTTGATGGAAAAGGTTCACTGAATAAACCAGGAGCAGAGTAGAAATGGCTAAAACGCTGGAATCATGGTAAGAAATCAGAAAATTATGAGTTAATGTGTGTTCCAAGCTGAGCACATTTAAAAAGCACCTGAGCAGGGTATGGGCTCTCACCACCATACCATTTCTAGGTCGACCATACTCATAGATACCATGCAAAAAAAAAAAGTATGTTCCAATACCTGGCATCACAAATATGCCAGTAATATCAGGATCTCCTACTGCATTAGGTCACATTTTGCAGCATGCTGTTGTGGCCACGTGTCTTTAATGGAGAAAATAATGTAACATTTATCACAAGAGCACCAGCAGTTCAAATTATCTTCCATCCAGCTGATACATTATCATAAGGGGCCAGGTGCAATATTACAGTGCAATCATATTTCCCAACTAAATACATACAGCATGCAGCAGTGCATGATTTGTAAAGTGGCTGCATGACATACTGAGAGGTTTGGACTCCAGTGCAGGTACACTCGCTGACTGCTTCTGAGCTTCAAATTCATACAGTCAAAATGCAGATTATGAAGCCTCCGTTAATGCACAGGCCTTCAACCCCACAGTGGTCCTCGTCATTAGTGGACCCTGCACTTCACTGTTTTTAGAACAGTGAACAGAAACCTTTCTTTGCTGGTTTGGGTGCTTTTCTCTGTGTCGTCTGATCATTTGACACGTTGGGTGTATCCATGTCACCATGCTACCAGATCTCACAACTTTACTTGACATCATATCCTGACCTATGCACAAGCTGCCAAAATAAGGCCATGTGGGCTTAAACAAATGAGGTCTCCTTTGTGAGAGAAGGTGCAGGTTCAACCATCAGGACTTCACTCTTTGCAGAGCTTTCCACTGTGAAACAAACTGAAGGAGGAGGCCCTTGAATTTATGAGCATCCACATCAATTTAAACCAAGTTTATTCATATATGATGGCTGCAGAGAGAGTGTGTCTGTGTGACCTTTTTCCATGGGTGCTGACTGTATTATAAAGGTAGAACAGTGCCCTCTACAGGGAGTCTTAAGGCACTTAAGGGAAGAGACCTGATGCCACTTTAATACTCTTCATTATCTTAGGAAATCTTCAACTTTTTTTAAAGATCAGATATGCATTTGTTTGAATGCTTGCTGACAAAAGCACATTTAACTGTATAAATAGAGAGCAGAGTGATTAGAGTGGTCACAAGCTAAAAAGGGGGATTATACTGTAACCGTCTTCCCTAATATCCTCATAAATTCTTTCAAAATGTCATAGTTTTTGTTCTCTGGTAAAACTTTGAGCTGTGTGTTGTTTATAAAAACCAACTTCTTAACATCTCAGTATATGAAGTTTAAAAAATGGTGCCTTTTCATAAATAGACAATTTATGAGAAGGTGAAAAAAAAACTGTAAAATATGGCTCAGTTTTTTCTTTCTTTTATTTTTCTGGTCTCTCTTTGTCCTTGTGTAGTTGATATATTTAAACGACATCACAGTTTCAGGATTTCCACATCATTGCAACATTGTATTATTACACACACACACACACACACACACACGTGACCTCACGGTGCTGATTTATTT
>VUQJ01042511.1:0-11785 GCA_015108635.1 Andinoacara biseriatus
ATTATTAAGTGTTTGCTAACTTAACCTGGCATCAGTTAGCATGTCCCAAATCTACTAATTCATTGGTGGATAATCCACTAACATGTTTTAATACACAAGTGAATTTGATGTAGGTGTGCTGATAACCTCCAGTCTTGTTTTGCACTGCTGTCTCTTTATTGCGTGGACAACTTCTGGGAACTATTGTGACGCTTCATGATCCATTGCTGCATTGAAGTGAACACTCTTACTATTCGAGGGCTCTGATTGCACCAATTTTTGGTTGTGACTCAGTGACAATTTGCCGTAGCTGTCTCTATAGAGCAAGTTAACACATTTTACGAGTAATTCAAATCTCAGTATTTCCCTGCGGCGCCGTTGATAGACAACTGGAGTGCTAGAATGAAGATAGAAAACTATCCTGATTTCTTTTGGTCGTGCGCTGAGCTGAACAACCTTGACCAAACAGGACAGATGTTACACTGATGTGTCACAAGTTCTGTTTCTACTGTAGCAGGTGGTTTGTATGACTTTTACCTTCAACCTCTTTTCCAGATACCGCAGGAAAACACAGATGCCATTGTGACTAAAGCCATTGATTTGTGGCACAAGTACAGTGGCACGCTGATCCACGCTATATAACAGCACGGAGCCAGACGAGGAAGAAATCTGGAGCCAGAGGCGATCTTCGTTCCCAGGATCCACCTGGACTCACCGTCCACGGGGCTTTGTCTCGGCATTACTCAACTGAAAACTCATCATTGCTACTTTTGATAAGCCAGGGGACGTGGGAGCCACTTTTCATAATGGCGAGTCATTCTCCAGGTTTACTCTGAGAGTCTGGAAAACTGTTCTGGTGAAAGACACTTGAGGCGGTGGTGGGGGGAAAAAAAGACGAGGAAACAGTAACTTATTATTTTTTTAATAAGTTTCCTTCCTTAAGAAACTGCATACATCATAGAAGACTCACAATAAATTAATACCCACATGCAGGTTTTTCTGCTTTACAAAAAAAAAACATTTGAAAAGCTTCTTAATTTATTTACATCCTCTTAGAATTCTGAGAACATTTTTTTCTCAAAACATTTTAAACACGTACAAGTGGCAGTAATATTACTGACTCTTGTATACGCACACACTCAGACACAATCATAACCCACGCAGTTAGTTCTCACCACTAACATAATCAAAAACTCCAATTCATGGACCCAATCTTAAGTGTAAACCATACAAAAAGCAAAACGTAAGGTGGCAGGATTGACACATTTTGTACCGAAAAGGCTCGTCTCAGACAATAAAAGGTGAAATGCAGAGTCCTCCTTGTAATTCAGCAGAGAGCTCAGTAACATTTTACTGTGTCTACAGATAATATTCTATATCAAATAAACAAGGTCATTTGGCAACTTTGAAATCCCTGTAAACAAGACTGTAGGCACAGCGACACAGTGGGTTACTGAACTCTCCACACCGCATTCAAGGTCACGGCTTCCACAACAGGTCAAGTTGCTTTGGTTTAAACTGGGAACCTGAAGTCTGAAAAGTGTTTGAGCTCTTGAATGTGGCCCCATAACTAGATGGATGTAAGGGAGAGAATCTGACATTATTGCTCGTGGTTTGATGTGAAAGTATTTGGAGATCGGAATTTACTTTTCTTGTAGAGCGCTCATTCAGACTTTAATTGGGTTTTAGGGCAGTTTGGCTTGAGCTTCAGCTGCCTGCAATAATACAGAGTTATAGAGTCGTTTCATTCCTCTGGCAAAAAGAAATGGTTGAGATGTCGCGTGTGAAGTGAAGTCAAGCTAACACAAGCGTACCCCAAGGAGCGATGATGCCCAGCTGAGGAAGGAGTGAGTGTATGGTACAGGTATGAAAACAATGAGTGAAATTAAAAACCCTGTGTTCATCTCTTACCGTTCCCATCCTGTAAAATTGGCACAGATTCTGTGTTGGACCTCCAATAGCCTTGTTAAAAAACAGAAGTGCTGCAACGTAAACATATTACCACCTCTTCATCATAAAAAAATGACAATTAAAAGCTTTTGAATATCAAGAAGTCACCAAAATCTCCGCAGAGGGGAGACGACAGTCATGGATTAATCCGTCTCAGTGTTTTTCTCCCGTTTCCTGTAATGGCTCAAACTCGTGTGATCAATCCAACCCATCAGTCCAAAGCTGACGTTGGAACGCTGTAACAGTACAACGGCAGCAGGTAGCAGTCTGAACACTTGAGACTTCTGTGGGAGTTTCAAAACATGGTCGAGGTCTTGCTGAGCCATTTTATGGCCGGTGAAACCTGTAGAAAGAGAGAGATTATCATTATTGTGCAGGGAAATCCTAGAAGATCAGCAGTTTGTGAAACGCTCAGAGCAGCCTGTCTGGTAGCATCAACCCTGCCACATTCAAAGTCACTTAAATCACCTTTCTTCCCCATTCTGATGCTTGAACTTCAGCAGGTTGTCTCGGCTACATACATACCACATGCACTGTGTAGCTACCATGTGATTGAGATTCTTGATTAACGAGCAGTTGAACAGGTGTACCTAATAATGTGCATTTATGTCATATCACAGGATTAGTAAGACTTTTTAGTCATTGTAGCCAAAAGCTGAGGCTTCAGGCTGATTAACTCCTTTAAGACATTTTTTTCTGCTCTTCTAAATCACCTGCTATGGTTATCTGAGGCACACAGGCCCCGCCCACTTACTGTTTTGTTTACCTGGGGCAGCCAATCTCAAGAAAGCTAGCTTAAAGGGAGGTGAAGGGAGCTGAAACAGCTTGTTTCAGACTGAGGAAGAAGTGAGGAGCTGGACAAAAATACGGAGCAATGGAAACTCATGCCATGACGCTCACGGTGCAGTTTTGATGCTGATTTAAGTGGAGGTCTGGAACTCTGGAGCATTGCCAGCTTTTGTGCACGATGCGCCTCAGCACTTGGCAACTTGACTCTTACTTTATGTGGTTGGTCACTTTGTGCCTGAGTTGCTGTTGGGGTTAGTTGAGTTGCTTCAGTATCACTATCAATTCATTCCTCTTAGAATGACCCATTCTTTCACAAATGCTTGTAAAAACAGACTGAAGAGCTCGGTGCTTTATTTTATATACCTGTGGCAACAGGACTGAAAACACCTGAATTCAAAGATTTAAGAGGCGTGGCCTAATACCTTTGCCCATGAAGTGTAAGTACGGATTATTTGAACTGTGAATCATCCAGACCTCATTTAGTAGATCCCAAGTATGTAATATGGGGTTGGAAATAAGCGCAATAGGGTCTGTTTAAAGGACAATTCCACTTTGAATCCAGGGTACTTTCAGATCAATGTGTCTGTGGCCCAATGACCCTTAACAAATATATGTATACTTTTGGCTGCTCCCTTCAGGGCTTGCCTCACCCTGTCCCTGACATCCTCATGCCCTCTGCACGTGCTCCTTTACATCCATTGTACAAAAATGGAGGACCTATAGGGCCACCAAAGCTACATTTAGGGAAGAGAGGGGCCAGGCTGAAATAAACCAAAGTCATCTTTGAATTTTCTGAAGAAACCCAAATGATGAATTTGACTCTTCAATTCCACAGAATACCTTGAAAGTGAGAACTTCCAGTCGGCCTGTTTTTAATGGTAACACGCTATATGTGGATTGGATTGGCCGTTAAGCCAAGTTTTCTGTTTGCAGGAAAACCAGCAGAGGTGTTAACACACTGGTAGCATCATGCTGCAGTCACCAAAGTTGGAGATACTGCAGCTGCCTCAAAATGACAACGAGGAGAGTAATTTGAAGGTTTCACGCTCGGGTGCTTATAATTATTGGCTTAACAAAAAGGCAGCACAGCAGATACTGTATAGCTGAGCCTGACAGCGTAAAAGCTGAAGCGGCTGGAACTGCAATCAGATTTCTTAAAACTGCCGTTGTCCAGAGCAGAAGTCCAGGATGACCTTCACTCTGGCACCTCCCCCAAAAATGTGCGTTACAGCCTCACGAGGAAGCTCGTGAGCGGTTTTGTTGAACTTTTCCATACCTGGTCAAATGACGGCTCGACTCGTGCACCTCCATCTCTGTGCTTTTAAACTCATTCAGCTCCTTCCTAATGGCAGCCTGCACAGAGAAGCACACACTTAGATAAAGCACGCTCACACAGATGACTTGAATCCAGTCGGTGGGCTTCTGAGACATCAACCTTATCGGCAGCTGTTAGCCGAGTCCACGGCTTGTCCGCTCTCCTGTCGTAGTCCTGAGCCTCGGCGACCTCCACATAGTCACTGAAGCGAATGAGAATCTTCGCCTCTCTCAGCTCCTCCACTGTGGGCCTCTGGCTAAGCTGAAAGGTGGAAGAAAAGACAAGTTAGCAGTAAGTAACTCATCTTCCTCACTGCTGCCTTTTCTTTGGTACAATTTGTATAGAATTGTTTTAAAAACTTATTAAACAATAAAAATAAAAGTATCAACTTCTCATTTTTTTTTATGTCAGACAGCTCAAAGTTTCACTCTAGAGCCCAGAGGAACTGAGAGGGTAAATAGCAGCAAAGTGCTGATAATCAGCACCGCTGAGGATTACAAAATAGCATCTGAACAAACCACAAGACCTCTGGAACAATGTGGAGATGTTTGAAGAACATACCGACAGTCAAGCATCTGTTACCGTTTCTTAGACTTGAGCAGAACTCGAATCCATGAAGGTCATACTGAGACATTTCACACTAATTTATGTGAAAGATAATTAAAATGTGGCAGCACGGTGGCGCAGTGGTTAGCACTGCTGCCTCACAGGTTGAATACCATCTGGAAGGGTTCGATTCCACCTTGGCCCGGCCTCTCTCTCACTGTGTGGAGTTTGCATGTTCTCCTGTGTCTGTGTCCCACAGTCCAAAGACATGCATGTACTGGGGTTAGGTTAATTGGCTACACTAAATTGCCCATAGGTATGAATGTGAATGGTTGTCTGTCTATCTGTGACAGGCTGGCGACCTGTCCAGGGTGTACCCTGCCTCTCGCCCTATGTCAGCTGGGATAGGCTCCAGCCCCCATCCTGAAAAGGATAAGCGGAAGCGAATGGATGGATAATTAAAATGTTTGCTGCTGTGCGGTGAATCATATTCATTAACGGTGAAAGTCCTGAGATGTCACTGTGACGGAGATCTTAGACAGACGCACAGCATCTTTTCAAAGGGCTGCAATCTGACGATGGGCAGTTTAGTCTCCAAGGCAACCGTGCTCGTATTTCTAGTAGGGGTTATGAACTATCTCGGCACTGATTGATCATAGACACTCTGTCCACATCATCTTTGCCTCACCTTTCTTGATAGATGTCTCTTGATCTCCCTCTTCTCCTCCTGCTCCTCCAGATCATTTCGAGCTGAAGGAAACGGCACAGAAATCATTTTATGTTTCATTTTTCTCCCTTTGCTTTCATGTTTTGCAAAGTGACTTACGTTTCAGAATGTTCCTCTGCTCGAGCTCCTCTGCCGTCGGCCTTTGACTCAACCGTCTGAAAAAAGGAAGGAAAACGTCTATTTTAGGAAACTTATTTTTATATGGTCTTAACGTTTGTGAGTGCAGGCTTTCAGATCATCATTACTGCACTCGACATTATGCAAAAAGATATTTCACTCTTGTGGATGGACGAGCTGGCCGAAGATTGGGAATTCTTTCTTGTGAGGCTGCATTTTGTACATTTACTGACTCAGAGGCATTGCAACCGCAGGATGACTGTTAGAACAGGAGGAGGATAAGAAGCAAAAAGGTTGGCCAAAAACAGGAGGCTGAGACTACAGAGAGGATCGAAACATCAACCAGAGGCGGCCGAGAGGTGTTTTCCTCCAGAGCCGGCTAACAAAACAGTCCCAACAAATGTTAAGATGTTTCAGTAATACGAGAATTATTCTGATACAGAAATAATTTATAAAGTGGAAGCAAAGAGCACACTGATTTCAAGGGGAGTGCCATATTCTCTGTGAAAGTCCCTCATTTTAATATAATGGAACATCTTGGGCAGCTTCACTTCTAAACCCTGCAAGTTGCCACTGGCACAGTAATCATGATTCCTGCTTAGTCGGATTTTTTAGGCAAAATTGTGTCTGTACATGCCTATTGTAGCCTGCATTCACCTTTATAGGCATGAGATTATTCTCCTCCTCCTGTTTCACTTCCTTCTACACCCCCTGCTCTCCACCTTTAACCTCTCTCCCTCCCTGCTTCGCGTCGTCCCTGCATTACGGCTCGTCTGCCATCGTCTGCTCCCTGCAGCAGCCACATCTGTCACAGCTCGCATGGGTTCAAACGCTTTGCAGGTGACTCGATCTGCACGTGATGAGCGAGGTGGACGAGTCCTCCGAGCGGCTCGGCGCTATATCGGGATGCGTGGAGCTCACCTCGTCAGTTTGGTGGCCGTCTGTTGCCGGGATTCGAGCCGCTCCTGGTCTGACTGCAGTGGCAGAATGTTCTTCTCCTCCAGTTCCCTTTTAGATGGACGGTTACTCAGCTTGATAGCCAGAGAGTCTTTTCGTAAGACCTTCATAGCCAGTGTGCCTTTATTGAACATACAGCGGAGGAAATGGATGAGTACACTGTTATCTAAGTTGATCAGATCCAGGATGCAGCAGCCTCCCAGTAAGAGGCCGATAGTATAATCATTATTGTAGCCATCTTTTTCCTCGTTGTTGTTTTCTCAAAGATAAATGCAGAATAATCTAATCTGTTTTACCATTTCAGATATGTGATGGTGAGCTAAACAGTTTACACGACTTGCTTGACTGTTTATTTTCCCTGAAGGTTAATTTACTCGATTTGAGTGGAACATGTTGGATTATAAATTAGCACACTGGTTTTGCCCCCACACTACAATGAGCTGTCAGACTCCCGTGTTTTAAACCTCTTCTTCTATAATGCACCCGGATACTTCAGCTAAGGAGACAGTCAGGCAGATATTTAGAGATGAAACCAAAGAGAAATGAAACATGAATAATGCACTTAGCAGGTGAGCAGAGACTCAGGCTGTATATTTTTAGTTTTTGTACAGTTCTTCTGCCCTCTAGTGGCCAAAAGTCAATTATTACAGCTTTAATTTGCCTGTTTTTTGTCCTTAGTGAGATCCAGCTGTGTGTTTTAATTCTCCTTTATTCTTAACACAGATATAAAGATGCTTACTTGTAAACAGTGTATCATCCTCATCTTCTTCCTCATCATCCTCTTCCTCCTCCTCCTCATCTTCTTCCTCTTCATCCTCCTCCTCTTCCTCATCCTTGTACATGCCCGGCAGGTCCTCATAGTCCGCCTCGTTGGGGAGGTTCTCCTTGTCGTCGTCACACTCGATCATCACCGTGGGAACAGCGTGCATCATGGAGCTGCAGTTTGAGAGGGAAAGAGCAAAATGTCCGTTCACTGCTGTGTGACGAGAGTTTAAGGTGCAAAAGAACAGCCACATAATTTCAACACAAAAAGCCCCATTCAGTCAGTGAAGAGGCAGATGCCTCCAAAACAAAAGTGTGGTTATACAAATAAATGGGTCGCTTCTCAAAAAAGCGCATCAGTAATACGCAAAGCACACCAGCTGCCTAAGGCAGAGGCCTTAAACAGCCCACCAATCATATTGATGGATGTACAGGTGTGATCTAGTGAAGATACCACGGGGAATGAAAGAGCACACAGCCTTCCATGTGGGACATTTTGTCAAGCTGCTCTCTTCACGAAGGAGCAGAAACCTGAGAAGTTTCTACAAGTTCATTTAGAGGCTTTCTTGGTGTTTACGCCGGAGCTGCTCCTGCTCACCAACACGCAGATCCATCGGCTGTGGCGGCTCCTTAGGAATAAAGGAGGAACCTGGAGAACCTTATTCTTTTCTTTTTGTGGCCCGGGGGCTCGTACTTAGCAAAAAGTTACACGAGGCTGGATTTACTACCGAGGTGAGCGGTTGATTAATAATTGTTAAAAAAAAAAAAAACCTACTATGACAATCAAACAATGTTTTTTGTCCTTTTTTAGGTAAAAGGAACAAAAATATGATGGTTCCAGCTTCTCAAATTCTGATTTTCATTCTAGTCTTACGCCATCAGTTCAAAAAGCTTTTTCAATATTCTCTGATATTTTCTGGACCTTCTGGTCTCTGTGGTGTGATCCTCACCTCTCAAACCTCTGCATGGTGAGGGCCAGGGTTTTGTTGAGCTCCTCTATGATTCGGCTGGGAGGGTGGAGAGCAACGGGCAGCGTCCCGTACTGCAGAGAGTGTGCCCCCATTGGAGCATGGCTGGGAGGGGCGGGGCACTTCTGGAAGGCGAGAGAAGAGGGTTCCATGCTCCCTGCAGGTACGGAGATCAAGAGCTTCTTTGGAGGTAGAGGAGGAGATAACTTAGCCGACATGCATGGCAACTTCACAGGGGCACCGTCTGCATGAGGAGGAGGAGGATGTGGAGGGATTAGGCATACGTGCACAAACGCAGTTCTGAGCATGCGTGCAGACACGCTCACCTGTAATGTGATTGGGCAGCCTGTTGAAAGGCTTGGGCGGCAGAGCGGGAGGTTGTTTGTGTAGCGTTGGCGGTCTGGAGAGGACCGATTCAGCGGCTTCAGCCGCATATACGGTGGACTTCTTTGTGGGCGGAGCCTGACTGGACTTCTGGGTGTGGTCCTGTTGGCTTGCACCATCACTGGCCATTTGAAACTCCAGTGACACTGAGGAAAGAAACGAGAGAACAAAGCAGTCAGAGGTCACAGGGGATCAAATCCTTAAAGAGGTTTCAATGGTGCTGAGGTTTTGCTGCCTACCTACAGCAGCTGCGGCTCCTTCCATCAGCTCACCACCCTCAGACTCCGACAGGCTGGAGCCGAGCACCGGGGACCGACCGTTCTCCATCTTCACCTCCTCCCGGACAGTCAGAGATGTCGCATCTGCACAAAAAGACACAGACTGGCATTTAGGAGTAGATAAAAAAAAATAAAATAAAAAAGAACTTATGTAGCATTCTTTTCTTTATTTTAGTTTAAAATATGAATCTGGTAACGGTGCAGTTCAAAAGTGGCACGGAAACAGTTTTTCAGTTTGTTAACACAAATACACAAACAGTGTATTTTATCTGGCATATTTTGACATTTTGCCTTTGTCCAGTGGATCTTAAATCAAATGTTCAAGATATGATTGAAGTTTTTATACACGGAGCCCCATTTTCAGAGGCAACAAACTAATAAAGACTGATCATTAAAAAAAAGCAACGGTGCATCGTGGTTTAGAGAAATGATTGCAAATAATGTGGTTTTAGTTAAAGAAATAACTTTGCTACTATTTTGTAGTTTCATTTTTTTAACTTAATCTTTAAAAAAAATCGATTCACAATATTTAGTAATGAGGTATTAAGGTATTTTATTTCCTACACCGAGGCAGAGGATGTCTTCAGCGCTCTCGGTCAACCACACCACACAAAAACCTCCAGGCTGCATCTCATGAAGCTCAGTGTTGGACGAGCACGACAAAGAAATTCTGGCGAAGAGCCGACTGACTTTATGCTGGAAACTTATGCTGGAAATGCATAAGTTTCAACTTGTGCTGGAAATAACTATTTTTCCAGTATGATTATCTTGTAATAAACATGGCGTTGAGTTCCACATCACATCCGTCAAAACTATTCATGAGTGCAACATGAAATGTGAACGACTAATCTGTTGCCTTGAAAGTTGAAAATACTCTGGAGTCATTCCTTCATCTTTATCGTGCACATGCAGAATCTGCAGAACAAGTCAGAGAATCATATATTCAGTTATTTATGATTTAAAATTAATCTGGTTAATTCATGTGCTGCATTTTAGGTGTATCACTAAAGTTCATCATCATCATCATCATCATGAAAGAGTGTCAATAAAAACAAACAAGCATTAAATGGTTACATTTAAAGTGTGTTGAGTCACGACATCAACCCGTGCACGAGCCGTTTTAGCTGTTAATGTGGAATCGTCTCCCTGTGACGCCGAGGATTAGAACTGAGCATAAATGTTGCCATTTTGTTAATCATTCAATCGTTCCCTCGCAGACTATATTGGCCTGTAGCTGCTGATTTGTGCCGTTTATACAAAATCAGTGAAGGCATTTAAATGCTTTTATTGTGAAACATTTGTGAAAGTGTTATGAAAAACGGGTGGTTGTGTTGTTGTTGTTGTTGGTGGTGGGGGGGGGTAGTTGTAGCAGAGCAGCTGGATTTGAGGGAATGATGGAGAGGGTCAGACATGGAGATGAGACCGCAGAGAAAGATGAACTATTCCTGAGGTCAGTCTAACATTAGGCTCTGTGGTCGAGCTCACTGTAAAGAAACTGGTCTACAGAGGCTTGAAATGAGTTACAACTGTGCACAAGCTTGTGTGAGCCTTTGGTGCGACACCACTGATGATAACATGGCAGGTGGCTGCAGACTAACACCAATGAAAGTGAAGGAGAAAAGCAAGAGAAGCTGCAACTGGAAAATATTAATATTTCATTTACAAGCCAAAACAAAGAATCATTAAAACTGCAACGTTTGCCATTTTCTGTCCCACCTGTGCTGCGTGGAGCCTCACCTTTCTCATAAACCTCCTTCAGAAGTCCTTTCTTGATGAGCTCCTCTCTGCTCTGGCGAGTGGACATTTTCCTCTCCAACACTGAGGGAGAAAAGAGGATGCGGCGTCAAAAAGACAACAGGAAGAAACCTGCTGGATACCGACAGCGCTGCGAGGAACGAGTCAGCTGCAGCAGCTGTGTTTGGACCTGCTGCTGCTGCTTCCATCACTGCTGCTCTGTGCCCGAGTAAATATCTTGTGACTGAACCTCTGAGCTATGCAGACACACCACTACCAGCCAGCTGACCCTCCGACGGAGACACTGGGAATAATCCGGAGTTCTAGTCAAGGCGCTGCGGATGCTACATTTAAAATCAGATGGATTTTCAGTCTGGTTTGTCTTTACATGCCTCTTCACTCCTAAACAGTTCCCATAAATAACACATTTTCATACATTTTCTCACCCATCCACACAATAATGCAGGATTATGGTCTAGCTGATGCATTTTTCTTTCTTGACATGCTCAATCCCTTTTTTTTGTTTGTTTAAATCTCTTTAAAGAGAGAAAAATTCTCGAGCCACCCCTCATTTCTTTATGTTTTGCTGGGGGAAAAGGTGCAGCGATTTATTGAAACACGCACAAACATACATGGAAACACAGTGTGTAAGACTTAAAAGTCAATTTTTGGCGTGAGCACCTTTGTTCTATAACACAGCCTGAACCCTCTCAGGCAGTAATTTCTTTAGTCTTCTGGAAGGACAAGAAGCCCGGGGAACTGTTTTTGTTCTGTTCTCTGTCACGATGATCCCACACTGCTTCAATCATGTTGCTGTGAAGGCCAATCTATGACTGACGGTGTTCCACTATGTGTTTTTCTACCCAGGTACGCTTTCAGCAGTGTGTTTGGGATCATTGTGGTGCTGAAAAAAAATGGAGCTGTTGACATTCAGACGCTTCCCAGATGGGATTACACGGTGGATCAATATTTGATGCTGCTTTTCTATGTTTATATTTCCATCAATTTTGAAAAGACTCCCCAATGCAACTGGCTGAAATGCAGCCCGAAAACCACGAGAGCAATTCCACCGTGTTTTACAGACACTCACTGTTTCCTGACCTCCTGTGTACATGCTGACGATGACAGCCACGCTTCCACTGAGACCATTGAGGAGGCTTCAGTGAAGCGCAGATGGATCCACTGAAGATGATCTCTCAGGTCCTGTCAGCTCTCTGCTGTTTTTTTTTCCCCTGTTTTTTTAAGGACACAACTTTCAGATGGCATTTATCAGCTGTTT
>VUQJ01042514.1:0-24965 GCA_015108635.1 Andinoacara biseriatus
TATATATATATATATATATATGCAATACCAAGTGACGGGAACATCAGGAAGAAAGAACATATTAAGCTGGACAAATACCAAGGGCTCAGAGAGGAGCTGGAAAGGATGTGGAAAATGAACGTAACAGTGATCCCCGTGGTAATCGGAACACTCGGGGCACTGGCCCCCAAACTGGGAGAGTGGCTCCAGCAGATTCCTTGAACAACATCCGAGATCTCTGTCAAGAAGAGCGGAATACTGGGAACAGCTAAGATACCGCGCAGGACCCTCAAGCTCCCAGGCCTCTGGTAGAGGACCCGAGCTTGGAAGGACAAAAATACCACCAGTAGGGGCGAGCTGGGGTTAGATTTTTTTTTTTGTCGCTGCATATAGTCAGATGGTAAAACCAGCTGTTCATAAACACCAAACAATTAAACAATGTGTTCACTGCTGAGGATGTTTATAGAAAATGGACACAAGACCTCAAAGCATGGACACAGATTCACTTAGCAGCGGTTTGAAGTCTTCATCAGAACACACACCTCATATGGTGGTTTGCACATTGTTTGCTCCTCATTGTCTTTGAAAAGCAAGACCTAACCAAACAAATCCAGCAGATGCACTTTTATCTGGAAGTTTGTCAAATCCCTGCTCATTAAATGCTCTTCTGTCAGATGCTGCTGGTGTGTCAGATATGCACAAGCTCTTCTTTGGTGTCAAAGTCCCAGCAGCCTTAGAGGGATGTGGATATCTATTTGTCCTGCTCTAATAAACCCAAATTCCAGGAACACCTGTAGATCTATTCAGTTTTATTTATATAGCACCAGATAGCAGTCAACAAACCCTTTCTCATGGCATTGTATACTGTACGGTAAAAACCCTACAGGTTTAATCCAGGACAGTACCAGTTACTTTAGCTGTGGGTAACTAGTGACTGTTGAGGCCTCAAATTAAGTGACATTATGTTGAACATTTCTACCCCTGTCTTGCCAACACGTTACTGTTACACCAAGCTCCAACCTCACTGTGGCCTGTGGTCATTCTTTGCTAAAAAAAATTTATTCATTTACATTTGTGCTGTTTTAAATAAAAGCTATCAAGATCACTGACCTTAACAGGTGGAAATATTCAGACCAAAAACAGAAAAAACACTAAAGACAAAGCTTTAATCTTAAAGTCCAGGCATGTTGGCAAGTGTCTGAGATGTGACTTGAGCTTCTTTCTGCAGCCAGGGATGCAGCTTAATCTGCTCTAAGGTGGCCTGCTGTTTCAGGTTTCGAGTTAAACACTGCTTCAAAATATTCTGGCAGTCTGATTAGAGAGAGGACAGAAAACAAAGCAAAGATCAGGATAGAAAGTGCAGCAATCTTTTGGAACTTGTAAGCAAAAATGTTTATACAGTCAGGACCAAAGCACAACTATTCTACCATTGTCTCACCTTTGGATAGGCCTTTTTTTAAAAATATTCTCTTTTTGAGGAACTTAGAGGTGCTAAATTTATATGCTCCTTTCAGCATTTCATAAAGCAGAGCACCCAGCTGCCAGACTGTGGTGGGCGCAGCCTCATAACTCCCGTGTGTGAAAAACTCTGGAGGGGCGTAGTCTGGGGTTCCTGCAATGCACAGACAGGAAAGAAGGATGATGAACAGGTTCAGACTGAAATCAAAATCATCACTCCGCAGAGCAACGGCTGAATGAGAGCAGATTTCAGATGTCATACCAGAGAATTTGGAATATGGCTCTTCCTGTTCCCAGCAGCCACATCCAAAGTCTATGACGCGCACACGAGGGTCACTGGAGCTGGTTTCAAGAAGCAAGTTTTCGACCTTGATGTCACGGTGAAAGACCCCTTTGGTGTGCATTGTTAAAGCTGCATCCACCAGCTGCTTCATGATGTTCTGAAACACAAAGAGGACGGTCAGAGAGCTGAAGAAGAGACTGATTCCTGTAAGAGTGGCAAATATCAAACAAGCTCTGTGGAGCTTCTCTGGGCTGGACTATAGTACCTTAGCAACATCCTCCTCCAGGCATCCACCATTGTCCTCAATGTAATTCAGCAGGCTCACACATGGGTCTGGTCTTTCCATGATCAGAAGGACCTCCACCTCTAGGATATACCAGTCCACTATTGACACGGCTGTAGAAGTGCCAACTGACATTGGTCCATCTCCCACTTTCATCATGAGGAGAACCTCCAGAGGGATCATGCATGTCTTCCCATTTAAGTCCTAAAGAAAAGTGAATGAGTGCATGAGTTTGTGGTCAAAAACAGCAAAGGTTCAGGAAGGTGAAACATTTTTAAATGTTCACTTACCATTTGTTCAAAGTTCACATTTCCTTTAGGGATATGTTTGATCGCCACCTACAGATGAGTCAAGAGAACTTTGGTTAGTGCAGGAAATGGTGGCAACGTGCACGAGATATAAGAATATATGCATTATACTCACTGGTAAGCTGTCAGTCTTTCTCCACCCAGCATACACTGAACCGAAGCCTCCTTGTCCAAGCATGTGAAGCTCCAGGTACATCGCCTCAAAGTGAGCTACACAAACACAGATACACGTTTTAGTGTTGTAAATGAGCTGGATGTTATATAGTGTTTTTCTGCTCTATTTGAGCACTCAAAGCATTTTATACCACATGCCTTACTTCTAATCCACCTCACCTGCTGACCTACACCTCAGTATATAATTGCATTATCTTGAGACTAATTAACTGTTTTCACACCTGAACTTTGCGAGTTATTTTTCCTGTCACACTTTGAGTTTACCTTTCTCGTGTGGGAGTGCTAGGAATGGGCTCCCACTGTTGGGTATGGAGGCTGATGGACCGCTGTAGGCTGCTGAGGGGTCATGGGCACGCTTCCTTTTTTTTGTCCCAGAAGTGTCTGAGGCCGGCAGCTTCTCATCCTTGTCCTGCTCTGTCCAGCTAGTCCCCCTGATGGCTTCACTGGAGTTTCTGGGTCCAGACTTCAGCTTTTTTTCAGTTGTCCCCCTTTTAGTGCTGGCCTTTCTTTTGCCACCTTTTGCTGGCACAGCCTCGAATGGCAACTTAGCAAGGTCATTGGTATACCTCAGCCTTTTTCTGGGGGACTCTGGTATTGTGCTGGCCTTCCTATTATTTGCAGACACACCTTGGGGTCCCTCCCGATGAGCTGGTGGGTCCATCAGCCTCCATCAGCCTCCATACCCAACAGTGGGAGCCCATTCCTCCCACTCCCACACGACAAAGGTAAACTCAAAGTGTGATAGGAAAAATAACTCGCAAAGTTCAAAAGTGCATCTGCTGGATTTGTTTGGTTAGGTCTTGCTTTTCAAAGACAATGAGGAGCAAACAATGTGCAAACCACCATATGAGGTGTGTGTTCTGATGAAGACTTCAAACCGCTGCTAAGTGAATCTGTGCCCAAAACACACACACACGCGTATATAGGTACTCCGGTTTCCTCCCATATTTGTAGCTTCAACTACTGTATACAACAGTAGTGTTTTCGAAAGTCCCATCAGAAGATTTTTTAAAGCTAAAGTTGTCCCTCAGTGGACCAAGAGAAGCGGCTTCATCACACATTGTCGTTGTTTGCGGATGCGTTATTGTCGCTTGTGCGTCAGATTTGCAGGCGTGCCAGAACACGCGAACACAAAGGTTCCGGCTCCAAACTTTTCAAAAAATGTGATTAATTGCGTTAAAACTTTTAACGCGTTAAAATCTTTGTATTTAATTAATTGAAATTAACGCTTTAATGTCCCGGCCATATATATATATATGGTTGTAACTTTTGTCTAAAAAATTTAAAATCCCCAGTGCATATTCACCGTTTGAAGCAGATCACATGATCAGTTGCCAAGAAATATGAAATGTGCACACAAATTGACACATATGGGGATTCCTTGTTTTATAAGAGATATATCAGTAACAAACACTGGATGGTGTGCCTTCTATAAAAACTAGGATTACAAGCCAGTGCAATCCTAGTGCTGGTCCCAAGGCCAGATAAATGGGGAGAGTTAGCTGCATCTGGTGCTGTTGGCCAAGGGGTGCCAGTGGAAACTGTGCCACTGTTGGCTGAACACAGAGAAAGAGGAGGGGAGAAGGCATGTTAGGAGGAAGCAAGAGAGAAAAAAAGGTAGTAGTGTGGCCAAATATGGCCCGAGCTGAGATTTTATACGGCCCGTGCGTCTTGTCCAAACGTGTGTTATTTTTGGCCCACCCGCCCAAGCAATGAATGCAACTCAGCATGCAGTTCCTCTTTTTTTTAACTCATGTCTTCCAGTTGCTTCAAAACCTCAAAAAGATTGAATGGTTAGCCAATCACAGCTCCATTCTGTGCGATGCCATGTGCCTTGGGTGACGGTCATAGGTGACACCCAGTGTTGCCAACTTAGCAACTTTTCAGAACCACTAGCAATTTTTCCCCCCAAAAAGCGACTAGTAAGAAATTTAGTGACTTTTTCCGGTGACTTTTGGAGACTTGAGATGGCCCAAAATGCTTGTAATCCTCCACCGATGACCTGTTCTGTGTACATACAGTGCTCCCTTTGTTTGTGCAGACTACACTTCGGTACCGAGGGGACACCCCCCCCAACCATTGGACACTCTGTGGGAGGTCATGGTTGTCAGTACAGGTGTGCTGAAACTGAAATTAAAAAAACATTTTCGTTAACTGATATAAATAAAAATGCAAATTAAAAGGAAAAAAATGATAACTAACTGAAACTGTATTGTGGGTTTATAAAACTAACTCAAACAAACTGAAATCATACATAAAATTACCTTCTTTTTCATGTTTTTCCTTTTATTTAAATGCCTTGTGGATTGATATGAAATAAATTTTTTCCGCTCTAGCAATTTTAGCTGAGAGCACCATACGGCACCTCACTGTGTGTGTGTGTGTGTGTGTGTGCGCGCGCGCGCGTGTCTGTGTGTGTGTCTGTGTCTGCTCACAGCACTGGTCCGCAAAGTAATACCCCATATGGGGTTTCTTTGAGTATGATAGCGAGACAGGGGTGGCTGTAGCTCAGGTAGAGCAGGTCACCTACCAATCGGAAGGTCAGCTGTTTGATTCCTGGCTGCTCTGGGCCACATGCCTTGGGCAAGATACTGAACCCCAACTTGGTTGTGTTTGTTAGACAATAAAAGCACTTAGCTTAGATACATATGGAAGTGCTTGCATGAATAGGTGTGACTGGGTAAATGTAATTGTGTTGTATAAGAGCTTTGAGTGCTCAGAGTAGAAAAGCACCAAATAAGAACTCGTCCATTTACCATTACAGATAGTAGTGAGTGTCTTGTTGTGGCTGATGAAAAAATATGCGGAGCACATCTCAAGTAGAAGAACCACCAACATCAGAGTCCACCTGAGAAGCGTGCACAGGGTGGCTAAGGAAACTGATCTGAGCTTGACGAACACAGTAACCTGACGTGCGCCTCTGGAGAAATGTGACTACACGTCAGGTCCACACAGCCCACAATATTGTGATTTGTGTGTTCGGCCATGCCGAGTCCACTTGGGCTAATTTTTGTCGCAGTGTTTGAATTGAAGAATAACAATCAGGAATAGGTAATCAAAGCATCAATATAAGTACTCACAAATGTCAACAAATTCCTGGAGGGAGACTGCTAAAACTATCAGAATGGATGTGAGAGAATGACCCAAGTAAAAAAAAAAAAACCAGGGACAAATGTGTTTACAGCCAAAAAACTGACCACAAAGAGGGGAGGACCAAGGAGGGGAAAAGTCCTAGCTGGCACTGCAAATAAACACCGGCACGCGACCACAAGGTGACGCACACAATCCTGCTACACAAGCATAAATGCACACACAACGTCAGCCACTTATGTAGATTGTTGTACACTGGCACCATGAAGACCCAGCACTGAAATCTGATTAGCGAGCATCTGACCAAGCTAGCTCTCTGTTATATATAACATGTTATATATAACATCAGGATGCAGCTGGATTTGAGCTTTCTTGCCTTCAAAGAGTTCAGCTTGTTTTTGTCAAACATTTTCTGCATTCTGATGTTACACACCACACGTAGATGTTAATCTACTGCACTGACACTGAAGTGTATTGGGAGTTTTTTATAGAGTTTATCGGGTTTGGAGTTTATGCTTTTCTTTATATTTCTCCCTGTTGATGTTCATGTGATTTCTTAATATTACACACATTTGATTGATAAATACAAGTTTTTAAACGGTATCTTTTGTCAAGTTTTTATTACAGAATAATTACTCTTGCACCTGACAAAGTATGAAAAAACTAAAACTAATACTAAAAGTAATGAAAACGAAACTAAAACTAACCATTAAACCAAAAATAAAAACTAATAAAAAGGAGCAAAATCACTCTAAAAAACTAACTAAAACTAACTGAATTAGAGAAAAAAAAAATTAAAAAGTAAAAAAATATATATAATTTTTCAGAGATCTTGCCAAGGGGGCAGCAGAAGTTGCAACAAATATAACATCACATAATGTGCACAAAGGTGCGCATGATGTGGCCAAAAAGGACCGTGATGATTATAATGGAGATACAGTATCACAGTCATAAAGATACTTGCAAAACAGGTCATGTAAATGCCATTTATAGTTACTTCATAATTTACCGAGGTAACATTTTTGATGCACATTCCTAATTTCATGTTTGAGAATGTTTTAATATTTCAGTTTATTTGGAAAGTCTCAACAGGAAGTTGAACTTTAAGATAAGATAAGTTAAAACTTTAATGATCCCACAACGGGGAAATTTGTGCATTACAGCAGCTCAGTACAGAGAGGAATGAAATAAAAACACTATATACACAAAATGTATATATCAATACACACACACATATATTTAACCTGAACGTTTTGTGTGTAAAAATAAACAAGTTGTTGTTGATGAACAAGTAATTTCAAACAGTTGCAATTTTAAGTTTAGGATTAAGTGAGAACAAGAAGAATAAAGAAATGACCAATACAGGTCATATATTTATTTTATTTATAAGGCCTTCATAAATCTTGTTGACTACAGTCTACTTCTCAATATACATCAGAAACAATAACATAGAAAATGAGTTTTTTTTCCTGAAATCACCTTTTGGCACAACACTGTTCAAGTTTACAGAGATGGATATTTGCAAAGAAAATGTTCAGCTTGTTTGGCTCCACATGTTTGTGCGCAGAGGTTCTCTGTTTTGTTATTAAACAAGAACCACTTGAGATCCAGACTGACTCCTACCTACGTGCCATTTTACGCACATCTACCACTGCTCTGGAGCCACACTTGCCCTGTGTGCCCTTCCATTAGTGTCAGTAGCTTACCTGTAGCTTTGTTATCAAAAATACATTGTAGTATTTTAACATACAATTTCTGTATGTTATAAATTTCTGCTGGAAATTCAGAGCTTTATGCTCTACATTTGGTTACTTTGTTTGCTGCATCGAAATGAAAGTATTAAATAACAATATTTATATACAGCTTTTATTCATTAAAATAATGTCATCAGGGACTGTTGGCCCTCAGGCACTTTCACAGTCACGTCTGACCCTCCTTGAAAAAGGTTGGACCACCCTGAACTAGACTTATGAGACATATGAGTTCAAGGTAGGGATGGGATTACATCAGGGATCATCTCTGAGCCCCTTCTTCTTTGCAATGACGATGGACAGGTTGATATAGGAGGTCAGGCAGGAATCCAAGACATGATGTTTGCACAGGACATTGTGATCTGTAGTGAGAGTAGGAAACAGGTGGAAGAGAGCCTGGAGAGGTGGAGGAATGCCCTGGAGAGAAGAGCAATGAAAGTAAGTAGAAGCAAGATAAAATACATGTAGGTGAATGAGACGATGATGTGTGTAATGGTGTCGCTGCAAGGAGTAGAGGTAGTGAAGGTAGATGAGTTTAAATACCTGGGAGTGTAGTCAGGGTGGAATGGGTGAAGATCAGTGTCGGGGGGGATTTGTTACAGAAGGATAGCAGCAAGCATGAAATGGAAGATTTACAAGATAGAAATTAGACCTATTATGGTTGTATGGTTTGAAGATGGTGGCACCAATAACCTGACAAGACACTGAGCTGAAGGTGGCAGAGTTGAAGATGTTACGATTTTAATTTGGAGTGACCAGGATAGACAAGATTAGAAATGAGTACATCAGAAGGACAGCTCAGGTTGAACAGTTTGAAGACAAAGTTAGAGAGACGAGGCAGAGCTGGTTTGTACATGGGCAGAAGAGGTATAGTAGATACACTGGATGTTGGGTACAAAGTATGTTGACTGTGGAGCTGCTAGGCAGGAGGAAAAGGGGTAGACCTCAGAGGAGGTCCATGGATGTAGTGGAGGAGGACATGGAGAGGGTTGATGTGACAGAGGAGGGTTCTAGAGATGGGCTGAGATGGAAGCAGATGATATGCTGTGGCGATACCTGAAGGGAGTAGCTGAAAGAAGAACTCAGTGACTGTTCACTGACATGAGAGAGAAATACACTCCACTCCAAAAGTATTGGAACAGTGAGGCTAATCGCATTATTTTTACTGTAGACTGAAAACTTTTAGGTTTGACATTAAAAGATGAATATGAGACAAAAGATCAACATCTCAGCTTTTATTTCTGTACTTCCAGCCTGTCCTTCCTGTTATTGTTGCTAATTAGTGGTTTGCATCTTCTGGTGAAGCCTCTGCACTTTGGTTCATGAAGTTTTCTGCGAACAGTAGATTGTGATAGCTTCACTCCTGCCCTCTGGAGGTTGTTTCCGATATCACTAACGGTTGTTTTGGTTTGTTGGCTTAAGCGAGGTGGTTGTTTGAAACAAGCTAAAATTGCTTGTTTAAAAGAGTGGAGGAACTTAAGGCCTGCCCCAAGGTCCATTATAAAATAAATAAAGATTATTTTGGACATGAACACAACAGGATGACTTTCATTTTTCACATCAAATCTACAATGGCAAACATCAGTGGCGGGAGCTCACATCTCAAAGTCCACTTTATTGTCAATTCCTCAATATGTACAGGACATGAACAGGACCGAAATGTTCTTTTTCCTGACCCACAGTGTACAACTGGAATAAATCAAAAATCTAAATAAATTAGAGAGGTATCAAATATGCATAAAATTGCAGCTTTAGAACAACCTTTCTAACTGCAGTGTGGATTGATGGGACACACATTAACATTAGCAGGCTAAGATGACATGTGGTGATCAGTCTTTCTCTCCTTTTCTTTTTTCCAAAATGTTTTTTTAATGATGTCCAAATAACTTGTGTTATTTGGAGAAACTGTATGTCAGATGTGTAGTATTTATGTATAGTAGTCACATTACCTTCAGATGTTAACAAAAAAAATGAGCGAGGAATCTGTGAAGCAGTTCTACATCCTTGGATTTAGGTTTTGAGGGAAAAACAGTTTTTCACTACATTTTGTTCTCTTTAGCTGTGGGAGTCTCAAGGCTATTAGCAGACCACAAAAAGTGTGTGAGAGAGAACAGAATAGTGTCCTCTGTATCTCCGCCCTTTCTCTGACTCCCACGCAGCAGACATGGTCACCCACAGGCAGATTGGACTGTGAATCATTCTCCTCCCTATCACGATTGTCCTTTTAATTGTCTCTCTCTCTTTTGTTGCTGTCCTTCTTTTTGCCAACAGTTATTCTTGAGAAGCCTATTCGGATCCCAAGGTCTCTGTCAGTGAAAGCTGCCAGCGTGCTCAAGGGCTTTCTAAACAAGGTGAGACAGTCCACTCCCATAAGCCCTCTCTCTCCCTCTGTGTCTACGTGCACTCTACAACTCACTCAAAGCAGCATGTGTGGAATCATGGCCAAGAACATGACCTGTGTTATGGTGTAGGCCTCTGTATTTATTCTCACTGCCTGAGTGTATGCCTGTTATTTTAGTAGTTACAGAGTAGACATTAGTTACCCAACAAAAGATATGTGGTAATCCACATGAGGGTTTCTCAGCCTCAGGGTCAGGATCATGTTTGATCACTTGATATGGAAGAACAAGAAGGTAAATTGCTTGTTTCTTTTCATTGAAAGTGAACACTAAATAGTGTAAAATTGGTATGACAGTAATCAAACTATTGCTGTGATAAGCAGCATGAACAGTTGTCTTCTCTCACATGTAACACACAGCAAGAATTATACCACCTCAGATGCATTCTTAAGGCTAACAATACAGTGTGGTTTAGGTTAGCGATAGGCAGACACAACACAGATGACACCCATTTGACTGCACCAAATATTAGCTGAACTATTCACCAGGGTTATTATAGTTAACGAAACCAAAAGAAATAACGAAAACTGAAATTGAAAAAACATTGTCGTTAACTGAAATAAATAAAAACTATCATTAAAAGGAAAAAACGATAACTAACTAAAACTGTATTGTGAGTATACAAAACTACAAAACTAACTAAAACTAAATTATAGATAAACTTTCATTTTCTTGTTTGTCATTTTTTTTAAAGCCTTGTGGCTTGATATGAAATCATTTTTTCCGCTCTCCGAGTTTAAGCTGGGAGCGCCGTCGGGCAACACTGTTCGTGCATGTGCGTACGTGCGCACAGCACACTGATCTGCAAAATAATGGCAGCGGTCTGCAGAGAAAGCAGCAATGGAAACCGCTCTGATCCTACGAGGTAACCTGACGCGTGCCTCTGGAGAGATGTGACTACTTGTCGGGTCCACGCAGTCCACAACGCTGTGATTAACCCGTTCAGTCCTTGTGCGTTTCCAGCTACTTTTCGCCAGCTGCTTTATCAGTCAGAGAATAACAATCAGGAATAATAACCAAAGCTTCAAATCAAATCAATTTTATTTATACAGCACCAATTCACAACAAACAGTTGCCTCAAGGTGCTTTGTATTGTAAGGTAAAGACCCAATACTGCAGAGAAAACCCAACAGTCAAAAACGACCCCCTATGAGCAAGCACTTGGCGACGGTGGGAAGGAAAAACTCCCTTTTAACAGGCTCAGGGAGGGGCAGTCATCTGCCGCGACTGGTTGGGGCTGAGGGGAGAGAGAGAGCACAAAAACATGCTGTGGAAGAGACACAGAGAATGATTAAACACAGAGTGAAGTATGAACAGAGTAAAAATGGTGAGTAAAAAGAAACAGTGCATTATGGGAACCCCCCCAGCAGCCGTCACAAAATATAAAACACCAGCACGCAACCACAAGGTAATTAAAACACATAATCCAGCTACACAAGCAAAAATGCGGACATGAGGTGGGATACTTCTGTAGGTTGTGTACAGAGGCCGCAAAGACCCTGAGAGTGGGTCAATGAACCATCAAATCAGAACGGAATCCCAGCAGTGATAGGAATTAGGGCAGGACCCCCCAGAGTCTAGCCGCTGGTGGTGGTGAAAATAAAGATGGAGGCATGGATGGCGCACTGAATGATTTGGAACAGGTGGAGATGGGTAGGAGGTGGGTTGCACAAATGAATCAGCAAGGAAGAATGACAGGTAAAGAGAGGTGGCAAAAGTACAGACATTCTGTACTTAAGTGCAAGTACTAGCTCAACTTCTTTACTTAACTAAAAGTAAAAATGTACAGGTTCTCAAATGTACTCCAAGTAAAAAAGTAAAAGTAGCTCTTTGAAGGACGTTTCTACCAGCTATTTTTGTATAAATCTAACTGTCACTCCCTCATTATATTAATATAATATAAAATAATTAATGAAACCCAACATTTTTCCAATCTAAATTTTAATTCTAATGAATGTACTCAGCTTGAATCTGTAGGACACCAGCTGTGAAAGGGAATATAAACACATATTTGTATTTTATTTAGTTTCAGTTTTCGAAACAGTCCTACGCATTCGGTTTATATTTTTAAATCTTTGAGTGCTTTGTCTTCAACCTGGTCAATCTGAGTTGTCCCTCTGATATATTAACTTCCACACATTCATATCACTGATTTGGTAACTTTTATAATTTGTTACATTTGAAATTATTGTGTTAGCCCAGTGTCCATGCCCAGTGTTTTATCTTGTTTTTGTATAGTTCTGTTTTGGTTGCAGTCTCTGTGTTTCTGTCTCCATGTGTTCTTGTGTGCTGATGTTATCCTTAGGTGTCAAGTCTGTGTGTTGCAGTGTCAGTTGACTTACTGTTTTATTTTGGTAGGTCTCTGGTCCTTGTAATTTAGCTTTAGTTTTGGTTCCTGTGTATCCCTCCCAGCTGTTTCCCATTTGCCCGTTACCTAGTGTGTATATATTGTCTGCATGTTCTCTAGATCCTTGTCGCCTTATTAGTAGTTCTCCGCTGTCGTGTTTGTATGCCAAGTCAAGTCAAGTCTTTTCCTGTCTGGGTTTATTCCAGGGAGAGTTTATGGTTTCTGTAACATAAGCGTGTTCAAACACCATCTCGGAGTTCTGCACTTAGGGTCCTCCTTCCTGCCTGCTCAGCGGTGAACCGTAGTGATGAGAAAATGAAGCTTTTTTGAAGCACTGAACCACTTGAACCAATTGTTTCGAAAATATGTTAATTACTCGAAGCTTCAAATATAGCGCCCTCTCCTGAAAAAGTGCAAGGTTTTTAAATTACACACCTATATGCACACGCTCACACACCTCAATGATCTGAAGCATCTTTGCATTGTTTGAGGCACAAACGTTGTGACTGAATATCATGACACCAGATTCTATTTACAAATAAAGATGGATGAATGTGTGTGTTGTGTTACTGAGCAGAGTGCTGGCGAAACATGGCATTAACTGGGTGTGCTTGTGGAACTACTGCTTTTGCATTAATCTTGATATGACACCGTCCGTCATCATCTGTTCCTTCACTAGTATGAAGATCCACATAGTTTACTTTGACTTGATCCCTAAACTCACAGACCTTCTGCCAGAAGTAAAAATAATGTTGAACAACAAATGATAGTCCCAGACAAATTCTTTTTGGAGCCCCTGAAAGGTCATGACGAGTTTTGGGTTGGGTTTTTTGGGGGGTTTTTTTGGGAAGGCTTACATCTGCAATTTCTCTGATGCACTGAGAAAGGTCAAACTGTATTATGATACTGTTGCATGTATTATAGTAGACCATCACTGATTGTGAGCAAAGTGAGTGCTGTAGACACCAAAGCAACTGAAAACACTAGGTTCTCTACTGAAAAGACCCACATGTGAGCCCTTGAGAGAACTTTTGGCTAGGGATCATTTAATAATTTAATGTAAAATGCTTTGGTTGCTAAGAACAGAATAGCCACAGAAAAAACATCTTTTAAGCATGTGACTCTGGTAGCTTCACAAAATATTTAATTTGGTACAGGCAGCCTACAAATAGGATTTGATGGTTTGTGACCGTAGTTTTTGCCCCACTCCTCTGCTGTGATTGGGTGGCTGGATAAAAAGTGAGTGTGACGAATGCAGCATTTTAATGTGGGAAATTTTTCAACTTTAGGCAAGAAAAACAACGTGCTCACAAGTCAAAGAACACTCAGGGCCTGTTGGCACTGATAGTATTTTTAGCATCTTTAAAAATGCGATACTCTCATAACATATACAGTAATTAAGCACCACTGATTAATAAAGAAATCTATAAGGAACTATTTATCATCTCACTCAATGTTCAAAGTATACAATTCCTTTTTTGAACTTTTTTTTCATGGTCAGAAAAGAATATACAGCATTTCAGAAGCACTTGGTTCAGATTTTAATAAGAATATGAATATGCAGCTGCTGCCTGCTGTGTATCTTTTACAGCCACAGGATAGTCGTGGATAGCAGCAGAGAGAGAGACAGAAATGGTGTTTATTTCATTAATAATAGCAGTCCAGTATTAAGGCATTTCAGCCTCTGGTTTCATGTTTTCAATTTTCTGTCTTTGAGCCTCTGTTTAAGCCTCCATATGTCATTACCATAATTATTCTAATAAACAGAGCACACCACTTAAGTCAGTGAGGGTCTGAACACATGTACACATAAATACGTAGTATGTAGTAAATACAACATTATTATCCTCAAGGCAGTTGTTTCATGTACAGAATAACATTTAAAAGATAATAATAGCCGTACTTTTCATCTTTCCACATAGTTCCCTAGGGGTTTATTACAGTATATGTACTACGGTAGCTCCTGTTCATGTTCTTTACCGGCTGCTTTGGTTCCTACAGGATCCCAAGGAGCGGCTGGGTTGCCAGGTCCAGACAGGCTTCACAGACATCAAGTCACACACTTTTTTCCGCAGTATAGACTGGGAACAGGTAAGAGCTGACTGAGCAAAATCTGATTGAAAATACACTGTTGTGTATAAAAGCTATTTCAGCTTACAAAGTTAACACTAAATATTCCAGAAAGTAAATGCTGTAGCCTTTCAGAATATTTGGACTCAATGCCTGAAAAGAAGGAGGAAGGGAAAAAAATTGTTACCTGCAATCTTCTAGTAAATCATCTGCTACTACTGCTGTTGTAAGTCAGCATGTTTAACTGATTTCACACAGAAAGTAATACCATGGAGCCCTTAGGCGATTGTTGTAGGCTTTTGAAAACTGCTGAACACAACATCTTGTGTTACTCTGCTTTTTGTGGGGATTTGACGTTTTTATGAACTGGTTTACTGCTTATCTCATTCTTGCCTTTGGTTTCAAATTAATTCCTCAGATAGTTAAAGTATTTTTTTTCTCAAGGATCAATTATAAGGCCTTCTGCTACGTAAATATTTCTTTCTCGGGGCAATAATGTGAATTTTTTTTTTGATACAAGGATTACAGTGATATCACAGTATCCTGTTGTATGAAATTTACCAATTAATATACCATTTGCATTTGCGTATTTAAAGAGGCCAAGAAATTACTATACATTTGACACACTGAGCAGGAAAGTGCTGGTGAGACAAATTGGATTTAGGAGACAGACATTCTCTCTCGAGTACTGGGAGGCTAGGCATACAGCACAGAGAGAGTTGGTAAAGGAAAAGGCGTTGTTTGTGAGGCTGGATACTAAGGAAGGAGAAAAGGACTTGTATTGATTGACTAAGAATAAGAACAACTTCATTGATCCCAGAGGGAAATTCATATATCGGACATAGCTCATCTACTGTTTGTATGAGAATTGAAAAGCCTGATGGCTCTGAGTATGAATTACTTTCTGTAGCTCTCAATTTTACAACAGAGCAAAAGGAGTCTTCCAGCACTGATGTTCTTTTGTTCCATAAAGATGTTATAAAGTGGGTGATCAGAGTTGTTCACGATGGCTTCTCTGGTGGTAACTGGTTACATGCCAAGTGGTGGTAAGACCCTAGCTCTGTAAGCTTCTTTGACAGTCAGTAAATTGTGTGAATCCAGTCAGGTGGGAGGAGAGACAAACATGATTGAAGTCTCCTGAAATCCTGAAGAATGCTTCTGGATGTTTAATCTGTATCCTAGCAACAGTTTCATGGAGAACTTCATATGGAACTTTGGCTGTTGCCTTCGATGGAACAAGCATTGTTGACTGAGTTCTCTTGGTACATAATATAGTTGCATACCAACCATCCATAATTCAATATTAGGACAGAACATCTTGTCTTTGGCAGTGATATGTGCAGGATTGCACAGAATACTTTCTGAGTTTTCACCAGTATCATCAGCTCATCACTTTTGTTGGGCAGAGAGCTGACATTTCCCATGATGACTATTGGCAGAAAGACCCGTTATCTCCATTTTCATTGCACTAGTAGGGTAACCACAAAAACACCTCTTTATCTCAGCTGGAATAGGGTGGTATCTTCCAGATTTGCTCAATTTCAATGAAAAAAGCTCTTCTTTTGAGTAAACTCTTCTTCAGACTCCTTTGAACACCATCTGCTACCATCTGAACATGCACATAAACTGATAACAGACAGCGGTGACTAGGCAGAGAGATTAAGCTGGAAAGGATGTGCAGCAGATTATGGTGAAAAGGACAGAGATGGAAATATATTAATGAGTGAAGAGCGTGTGTTGAAGATGGAAGGAATACTTCGAGGAGCTGAAGAATATAGAAAATGAGAAAGAGTTGAGGACAGAGGAAAATTAGTGAATTAGGAAGTTAGGGCAGCTAACAGCTAACAGATACCCAGATGACATACCTGTGGAGGTATGGAGATGTCTAGGGCCAGTGGAGAGAGGGCAGTGGTCTTTTTAACCAGATTGTTAAACACAATCCTAAAGAGTAAGAAAATGCATGAGCAATGAAGAACAAGTGTACTGGTACCGATTTTCAAGAACAAGGATGTAGCAACTACAGCAGGATAAATGGTAAATGGACGAGTTCTTATATGGCGCTTTTCTACTCTGATTGAGCACTCAAAGCACTTGCACAACACATTTACATTTACTCAGTCACACCCATTCATACAAGCACTTCCTTATGTATCTAAGCTAAGTGCTTTTATTGTCTAACATTCATGCACACATTCATATTCCAAATTATTCAGTACAGTATCTTGCCCAAGGATACTTTGGCATGTGGCCCAGCTCCGGCTGCTTGGAGCAGCCAGGAATCAAACCGCCGACCTTCCGATTGGTAGGTGACCTGCTCTACCTCAGCTACAGCAATCCCAAAGTTGATGGCTCATACCATGAAGCTCTGAGAGTTATTCAAGCTAGATTAAGAAGAGAGGGGTGATCATTGAGCCATGAATGAGCATTAAATATGCAATGTTTGATTTGAGAGTGTTGATGTGGTGAGACAAGACAGTGATGAGATGTGATGATATGTAGTGCGAGTAGGGAGCAGGTGGAGAGCATGAAGAGGTGGAGGTATGCACTGGAGAGAAGTGAGATGATGGTAGAAAACAGAATACATGTGTGTATGAATAACAGGCTTATGGGTGTAACAGTGGTTCTTCCAGGAGTAGAGGTAGTGAACATAGATGATTATACGTGCCTGGGGTCAACCATCCAAGGCGATGACCAGTGCACAAGAGAGGGTGAAGAAGAGAGTGCCGACAGCATCCATTGGGTGGAGATGAGTTTCAGGGGTGATTTGTGACAGAAGGATAGCAGCAAGAGTGAAAGGGAAGAGTTACAAGACAGTTGTAAGACTTACTGTATTGTATGGTGTTGACATGGAGGCACTAACAAAAAGAGAGGAGCTGAACTGACCTGAATGTGGCAGAGTTGAAGAAGTTAAGATTTTTGGGGGGAGTGTCCAGGATACACAAGATTAGAAAAGAGTACAGGGAGGACAGCTAAGTTTGAGCAGTGGAGACAAAGTTTGAGACAAGGCTGGGTTGTTTTGTACATTTGCAGAAGAAGGGATATATTGGATAAAGAATGTTGAATATGGAGTTGAGAGGAGAAGATTCATGGCTGAAGTGTGGAGGAGGATATGCCGGAGGTTGGTGTGACAGAGGAGGATGCTGGGGATAGAATGAGATGGAGGAAGATGATCCGCTGTGGCAACCTATAAAAGGAGCAGCCAGAAGAACAAGAAATGATGTGGAGGACTGGAGCCTATCCAAGCTGTGGAGAGAAAAGACATAAGGGACAGGTCACCAGTGTAGCTCAGGGCCTTTCATCTAATGTATTTGTTGCCTCTGCCCTGTTCCTTTTCTCTGAACTTCACAGTTAATGTCTCTTTCCTTTTTGTTTTGTATCTCGAACCCACACTTCCTTTTATCCACGTTTTTGAGGAGTGTAATTATTTTCTGTTATTGAAAATGATGATTTTAGGGAGTGTCCACATTGATTTATGGCTTGAGATGGGAATGGAAGTAAAACCAGCGTACGTTCATAAAATTTCACAATAACTGAGATTTAAGCAGGATTATTTGTGCCCAGTTTTGTATATATGATGAGAATGTGTATACGTTTTTTCCCTTTGTGCATACTATTAGAATTTTGGGCATCTGGTCCCTGGAGTGGTAAGTTGAACTAACCAAGAGGCAACCTCAGCGCTGAAAAATTTAACAACCAGCTAAGTGATGACATGATGTTTCTCAGTGGCCACTTCACTTTGCACCATCAAAAAGCATGTTTAGCATGTTTAATAATTATGGTACAAAGCAGTTTTTAACTCTTTTGGGAGTTTTTTTCCCCTTTTTAACAACTAATCCATCTGAATGCTGGAAATAGGAGCATGGCCACTTCTTGATTGACAGATGTCCAACAGCTGTAGCCAGTCAGTGTCCGTTTGGCCTCACCGCTGTTAAGAGTAACTGAACTGTATCTCACTGCCATATTTGTGTTATTGGTACTTTTTGAAACATTATAATGTAATTAAGTTCAAAAGAAGTGCTTTTTCGTATGGCTCTCAATCACGACATCCTAACAAAGGAGCATGGTGAACTGTCTCACATCTCAGGTGTTAATAATAACAATAATAAGTATCAGGTTGAGGGCAGAACTTCATGTGAACACATCTGGGTGTGTGTTGTCTCCTAAACAACCTGCCATTAGAACTAAACACAACAAACAGAGTAAACACCACACACCCACATGTAATACACGTCACCTCTGGGAGGGAAAGAGCTGTCATTACATATTCTGATTTCCCTTCATCAGACTTAACATCATGTGTCTACTGCATATATGAAGAGTTTAAACAACACAGAGAGACCTTTGTGTGTATAGCTGTTAAAATTGGATGCAGCAGGGCAAATAAAAGGGAATTTCTAAACAGATACAGTCACACACACACACACAGGCAACATCTGAAACAGTAGTACTGGATGCATGTTGAGGTTGCAGTTGCATGAGCAATGGCATAGGTCTGACACACAGATATGTTAGGAACTATCTTGAAAAAAGTTTGAAATCATTCAATATTAAAGCTCTTCACAGCACATAACTGCAAACCACAGCCTCTGTTCACCTACCACTCACTGGGACTATATTATCATATCAGTGTAACCTGCAGCATACAGGTATTTGCGATGGCTAGTAATGAGTCTCTCACATTGCTGTGGGGGAATTTTGGCCAACTCTTCTATGCAGATTTATTTTAATGCAGCCAAATTGGAGGGATTTTGAGTATAAACAGCCCATTTAAGGTCATGCCAAAGGATCTCTATTGGATTTAAGCCTGAATTTGAACGAGGCCACTCCAAAACATTTGACTTTGGGGTTTTTTTTTGAGCCATTCAGAGGTGGTCTTGCTGATCTGTTTTGGAATATTGTCCTGTTGCATTTGAGCTTCAGGGCATGAACTGATGGGCAGACATTCTCCTTCAGGATTTTTTGGTAGAGAGCTGAATACATGGTTCCATCAATTGCAGCAAGTCATTCAGTATCCCCAAAGCACAATGCTTTGCAAAGAAAACGGTTTCAGCTGAAGGTGGAAATAACATGTTTTGCTATTTGAGGCAGAAACATACCATCGAGTACAACCACGCTACAAAGTTGGAGATACCAACAGCTGGTGATGCGTGACCAAAATGTAAACAAATGGTTGTCACTGGCGCAATCGCTAATTGCACTACATATGACTGGAAGAATAAACTGTGGACAGAAATGACTCGTGGAAAAGCAGGGCATGCTCTGCTTTGTGACAGGTTCTTGCTACTCTTCATTCCACTCATGCCTTTTACAGTCCACGTATGTAAATGGGTGGTAAGGACAGTCCCCAAATCAAGCCATGCTGCCAGTTTTATGTTGGGAGCATTGATCTCTTTTGATTAAAGTGGTTCTGATTGAAATAAAGTAATAAAATAATACTTTAAAAAAGGTTCTCTGTCTAGTGTCACCAAACTGGGTTTGTCCTAGCTGCCGTCTACTGTAGGTAAACTATGAAGGAATACTACATTAAAAAGAAGCCTTCAAAGAAAACAATCTCTTAAAACATGTTCAGTTTCTGACAGGACATACTTGTGAACCTCTTTTACTCTTGGGTCACATTTTTGTTAATGAAAATTATCCACCAAGAAAAATGCAACCAAATGTAGAAATTTGAAGGACAGGACAGGCAGTTATGAGGCCAACCTACATATTAACAGGTTATTTTTCTGTTCTCACAGCTGAGAAAGTTCACTAACTTTGGCCTGATTGGAACATTTGTACAACCAAACCTCAGTAGAAAAAAGAATTGTTTAGGATAAGCATATGAAAATGATGAATAAGCTTCATCCAGTTGTTTATTAGATAGTTTTAAACAGTCTACGGCAGCTGCATTCTTTTATCATTTTTCTGGAAACCATAAACATAAAAATTTACTTTTTGTTTTGATTCTAGTTCAGTTCAGTTCAATTTTATTTACATAGCACCACATCACAACAACAGTCACCTCAATGTGCTTTATATTGTAACGTAAAGATTATACAATAATACAAACAAAATCCCAACAATCAGATGACCCCCTATGAGCAGCACTTGGTGACAGTGGGAAGGGAAAACTCCCTTTAAACAGGAAGAAACCTCCAGCAGAACCAGGCTCAGAGAGGGGCAGTCATCTGCTGCAACCTGTTGGGGTTCTAGGGGTCTACTCTGCTCGTCTAATCCTTTTTCAAATTTAGTTATTCCATCTATTTAAATTTCTAGTTCTTTTTTTTTAAAGAAACTATTATTAAGCTACTTTATCATACATTAGCACAAATTTAGACAGTTTTTCTTAGTTTTTGTTTATTTGTCCCTAATGGTAGTTAGTTGGGACTGAAGGTAGTGCAGTAGCATAAAAGAGATTTGAAAACTATTGTCATTATGTGTTAATGAGAGCCGTCTCAGTGTGTGGGTATGCATCAAAGACAAACTGGGGTGAGATATCAAAGCAGAGAGACATCCTGAGCCCCGCAATACAGTTCATCAGCAGGAGGAAAGCAAGTTGACAAAGCTGTGAGAGGTGGATAAGTAACACTCTCTGCCCTCAGACTCATAACCTGTCTCCAGACCTGACAGGTGTGGCATATCACTATTGTTGTTACAGCATATTAATATTCATCATACATTTCCTGAGGGAGTTTGAAGTTCACACATCTGAATGTCATTTACCTGCCTTTCTTTTATTCCCTCTTCAAATGCACAGTTCTTTATCGTCACATTGATGAGCATTAAAAAGAAATTAAACATCTGGAAGTAGGAAAGCCTGGATTTTAATCTTAGAAGTTATTCCTAATTAACACTGAATTCAAGCACAAAAGATGCGGTAATCATTTTAGTCTTTGGCCAAATAAAAGTGAAATTAATTTAAATTAGTGAGCAGCAAAATTTACCATAGGGTTGCTGGAAACGGTAAAGTTCTGCTCTTTGAATTCTTGGATAATTGTGTCATTCATAAAAGCAGTGTTGTTGTTTTTTCAAGTGACTTCATTATACATTTTTATTAAACTCTTACAGTACATTGTGGACAAAGGTTTTGAGAATGACACAAGCATTGGTTTTCACAAAGTTTGCTGGTTCAGTGTTTTTAGGTCAAATGTTTCTGTGGTATACTGAAATATAACATTTCATAAGTTTCAAAGACTTATGAAGGATGACAATTATGTTAAGTTTATGCAAAGAGTCAGTGCTTGCAGTGTTTGCCCCAGTTTGTCCTGGCACGCTGTCAATCAACTTCCGCCCCCACCCCGGGGAAGGGGGGGGTATACAGTGATGCCAGCCGGGGGATTCGAACCAGGGTCCTCTCAGTGATGAACCTGCTTCTTCCCTCTTCTCCTTGAATCGATCTGCCATCACTTTAAACTCTCCCTGCTCTTGTCTGTAGTCCCCTCATTAAGGCGTCTCAGATTGGGCTCATTCTTACATTGTTCAGTCCTGTCTCAGAAGCATAGATCCAACTGGAATGCAGTGAAACACATACACAAACCCACACCCACACCTACACACACAGAGAGGCAGATGAGTCCTCAGAGATCTCAGGTGCCATGTGATGGGTCGCCTCTATAGCCCTGATGTTCACTTACCTCTTTCATATTCTCCTCTGGCCTCAGGGACAGTTTTGGTGAACTTGTGTGTGTGTGTGTGTGTGTGTGTGTGTGTGTGTGTGTGTGTGTGTGTGTGTGGGCTCATTCCAGGCTTTTAGTCCACTTCATTACCACCACACAGAGTTTCTGCCTGCACAACAACACATCAGAGAGAGTGGGGAAAGTAGGAGGAGAGAGGAGAGCATGTAAAAAGATAAAAGAATTGACAATGAGTAATAAAGACACAGGCGAGAGGAGAAAGATGGGGACAGGATGTGAGGGGGTGAAACTGACAGTGTAGGTAGGCGCAGAGAACCTGAAAAAGAAATTAGCAAATGGAGAGTGAGTGAGTGAGTGTGTGTGTTTGGGAGAATGTGGGCAAATTTGATGGAGACGGAGGGATAGAAAGATGCACAAAAAGGGAGTTATTTTGTGTTCATCCATTTGAAGCTGAAAACACTTTGAAGCAATAACACGAGCAAATCACATAAACTGCAGCGAGGAATCACATGCACACATGTGTGCGCACGCACACACACACACACACACAACAAGTTTTGACTGTTGATAAAATCCCAAAACCGTAATCACACCTAAACACCACAGCTGGTTGGTTCCTTAAAAAACAAAAAGACAAAACTACCAATACTATGTGAACACCAGCATTGGTGTATTTATGACTCACCCCAATGGTTAAGGTTTAACTTTAGACAATGAAGCTACTTAGTTAGATCTTGGACAGTCTGTACCACACAGCAAATCATATTCATTTGTCAGATAATTCTATTAAACTTCTCCAGTTGAGAAGCCCAGTTCAGTGACTCCATTTCTTCTAGCAGAAAGCTGCTTGTGTCAGGATAGCTGTCAATCAAAGCTGCCACACCCCAAACTTTAAGACTTACAAAATCCAAAATCGATAAGTTATTTTAAAAAAATTCCCTCCATGCAGTTCTTATAAAGGGAAACTACTTATGGAGACCAAAAATGTTTTTTGAACTAAGTTGTAAACAAAGCTTTTAATGCTGTAAAGTTGTTTGTTGACTCCTTTTAGGAGCCAGCCAACAGCGACTGTGAGAGGAATTGCAGTTTTTGGTTGAGACATTTAGATATCAGGATTCCAAATGATGTATAATGATAAACATCAATATTTACTTGTAGGTGCGTATGATTGAGCAGAAACAGCACTGTGTTAAAGTTTACAAGGATCTTCATTAATATCCCCGGGATGATCAGACCTTTATGTTCAGGATCACCCCAAATATTGATGACAAAGACCAAACAGCTTCAGAAGAAGCTGCATCAGGTCAGGAGAGCTGACCAGAAATATTTTTTTCCAAATTTCTCAGGGTTGTGCACTGTAGATTTATGCTATTCTTATGTAAAGTTTGGAGGCATCTGAGAGAACGTTATGCCTGAATGATCTGAGCCATGATAATTAAATACTCATGGTTTCTCAGCCACAGCCGTAAGACGCCACCAGCTCAATCAATCCCAGGAAGAAAAGAAGCGCAGTGCCAGGGTCCAAAATACACCTTAATCTTGATCTAGTTTAGTATAAAACTTTAGTATGTACCAAAATAACTTTTTAAACTTTGGGTCTGTAAACTACGAGTATTGTATTGGTTCTTTGACATGATATAATAAGTGACCCAATCTGCCAAAATGACTTTCGGGTCATCATTTACATTTTGCTCTCTTGTTGCTAAGAACATCCCATGAATGCAGACATGACCCACAACACACCGCACCGATTCAGGTGTTACTGGCCTGTGAATTACCCTTTGTGACTTTCGACTCATTTTGACAGATGGGGTCACATGTCTATTGTTGATACGTACATGAATTAATTTACCTTTTGTGTCGCCTGCCAAGAGGCAGCAATACACTCAAGGCTCACATTCCTGTCTGCTGCCTGTCTGTCCTTCAAGCTTTCAGGATCTCATTAACTGAGCATCATGTAGACTTCAAACTTGGAGGATAGATTCAAATTCATGCATCTACAAAATATCTCAGATGAATTTGACTCTCAGCCACGTTGACCTTTAGTCAAAAATAAACTTTTTAGTAAAAACATTACTCAGGCCATTGTTTTAGGAGGGCGATTTTTTGAAGATTACAACTGCAGCGTACAAGAACCATAACTCTACGTCCTCTTGTAGTGGTTTAATCACTGTCCTGGATTTTCATATTATCATCAATTGCTATTATCAATATTGAAAAAATAAACTTTGTGTATAAATATACAGTTCTGCGCAGTACCCACTGAACAAGGATTTACTGTAAAAATCTATTTGTAAGGATGAACTGCTAAGCTCAACACTTCACTTACTTTCATATGCATTAATATAGTTTCTGACAAGCCTTTGAACAGCGTACACATGTTCTTTGGAACACTCTTGTTATGGCATTAAGATGATGGTACCATCAGACATCACCAGGATCAGCCTTCAAATACCAAATGGATTCAAATCTATTTCAGGCCTCCTTTCAATCCGCTTTCTAAAGAGGAAACGGTGAAACACAGCATGTCAAGCAAATCTGTGTATCTGTGGTCTTTCTGCGCCTGTCTGACTTCATTGTGTTCTCAGAAAATGTCCTCAGTGCACATTTTAACAGGATGAGGGACGAATGTGAATGTGAAACCATGGAAACAAACCAGACAAAAACTGTGGCTGAATCACTCAGGCATAATTATTCTGCTGCCTCAACCTTCTCCGTGCTGTTGTTTGCCTTCATGGCCACTCAGAAATGGAGCAACACGGGCCCAGCCGTCACGGTTTCACATCTGACCAGTTTTTACAGATGTATTTGAGATCATAATTTTTGTTGAGGCTTGCAGAATTGTTTATTCAAAAAAGAAGGGATGCTCCTTTTAATTTTATCTATTAAATTACACCAGTCCATCACAACATTAGTCAAATATTTGCATCCGTTATATTTCTACTTATCGGAATCTTGTGCTGTTAAGTAATTTCAGACCCCCAATGAGCAGCACTTGGTGACAGAGGGAATGAAAAACTCCCTTTTAAGGGGAAGAAACCTCCAGCACAACCAGGCTCAGGGAGGGCAGAGAGAGAGGACAAAAGACATGCTCTGGAAGAGAGACCGAGATTAATAATAACTAATGATTAAAGTAAAGCAGCGTGCTGTATGAACAGAATAAAAAAAGGTGAAAAGTCGGGGGGGGGGGGGGGGCCCCAAAGGATTGGG
>VUQJ01042515.1:0-17157 GCA_015108635.1 Andinoacara biseriatus
ATAATCTCTCTTTTTTATATATATATATATATATATATATATATATATATATATATATATATGTGCATGTGTGTGTGTGTGTGTCCACATTAACATTTTGAGAAAGCTGCCATGTTTCATTTCCAGCCTTTCATATCAGTGTGCCACAGAAACTCAACCTTATTGATTATGAATTCCCTTCTTTAACCTGCAGTCAAATCCATGGTGTGTGCTGGAAGATCAATGCCAACCAAAGCAGAACCCTCCCCCGCCGTATCTGTAGAGATCAGTGCTGATGTGGGGCGATTGGTAGAGAAGATAATGTCTCATCTTCCTCCCACAGGGTGTTTATATTGTGTGTGTGTGTGGCAGTAACTGACTGATGGGATTTGATCATCAGTTACAGAGTTACAAAGAACCACTGAGATGCATCTCTGTTGTTATTTCCCATGGCTGTGATACTACAGTTGCTTGGTGATGTAGCTGAGATGATGAATGTCCCTTAGATACACAGTCAGGCAGATATATCCTCTCCAAATGTTAGGCTCGGCATAATTCTGCTTTTTATGCAACAAAATAAACTTTGTGGACCACAGTACATAGGAAGTGCATATTATACTCTTCTTTGGGCCTTTGTGGTGGTCCTGGGTCTTTTGCCCAGTATTGTCTCGGTTCTTGCTTGTGGTTTAGATTCTTAACCGTTGTATTTTGCTGCTTAGTTTGTTCTTACTTTAGGCCAGTACCAGTCAAAAGTTTGGACACACTAATGAACGGGTAAGTGTGCAAATTAGCTTTAAGATAACTCTGGTACAATGCATCAAATGGTAACATTTATGTTAATATTGTATATGGTCCCTTTTTAAATAGATTAAAGTAAAGTAAATGTCAATAGAAGCAGTCTGCATGCCTAGGTGCTGGTTTATACACCTGTGCCCACCTGATGGGTGAGTGAATACTTTTGGCAATATAGTGTACTTGCAAAATAGGTAAATTACACCAGCTTCAGCCCCGTGGGGCATCTGACACCCAGAACTATTTTGGACTTTTATGCTTGAAATTTTTCTTCTTTGGTATTCTAATTGTTTTCCTAGTCCTGGATTCTTGGTTCCTGGCCAGCGTTTGTTTTGTATTTTGCTTGTAGCATTAAAACTGTATTTTTTTTTAGGTTTATTCCTGCTTTGCATGTTTGGTTCCAAAATTGGTTCCCAAATCCTGTCTGCCACATATAGCCTTACTGTACAAGACAGCTTTACTCTTTGCAAAGCTGTCAATACAGTATGTAGATGATGTGATTAACCACATTTTTTTGGAAAGCTTTGTTTACTAGATTCACTAGACACCTCCAGGCCTGATTACTGTCAGACCGGTTAAATTAATATGACCTGCCAGCGCGCCGACGCTCCCAACTGCTTCTAAATGCAGGTAAAATTGCAACCACATATGATAGAGCAATAAGTCTTACCGATCATGCATTCAACGAATCCCCGAGCGCTGTATCCTTCCTCTAATGGGTTCGCAAAAATCACGTAGAAAGCGCTAACAACAAAACATACTCCATTCGCTTTATCGTGTGCATTAGCATGTACAGCGATAGCATTTCTGTATCAAGCATAATATGTAGATACAGAAAATGGTTTTCAGTTTCATTGTGGTTAGTACACATGTTACCATGGATTACCTTCATTCATATTATTATAATTAGTGGCCAGCCTACCGAAATTACTCCAAGAGCACATCAACAACTCATCCAGAAAGTCACAGAGGAACCCAGAAAATCTGCAGGCTGCAGGCCTCACTTGCCCCAGTTAAGGTCAGAGTTCATTATTCAACAATAAGAAAGAGACTGGCTAAAAATGGCCTCCATGGGGGTTTTCCAAGGTGAAAACCAGGGCCGAGTAAAAATAACACAAATGCACGTCTCAAAAAACATCTTGATGATCCCTAAGAAACTATTCTATGGACTAACAAGACAAGTTGAATTTCTTGGAAGGTTTGCATCCCATTATATCAGACAAAAAACTAACACACAATTTCATAAAAAGAACATCACACCAACACTCAAACTATTAAAGTTTCAGAGTGGCCCAGACTGGAGGTTTGAAGAGACCCCGTCAAAGGACTTAAATGTGACTTGATTATGAGGTTAAAACCTTAAACAGGCCATTCATGCTGGAAAACCCTCCAATGTGGCTGAATTCAAACAATTCAGCAAAGCAGAGTGGGCCAAAATTCCCCCACTGCTGGATTGCAGTTCTTGCTGCAAAGATGGCACAAGCAGTTATTAGGTTTACGGGGCAATTCCTTCATGACATTGGGCCAGGCAATTTGAGATTAGCTTTTTTCCCATATTTAATGAAACCATCATTTAAACACTGCACTAAGTATTTACTTGGATTATCTATGTTAAAATTTGTTTGATGATCTGAAACATGAAAAAGAAATAAACCAGAAGGTGGACACACTTTTCCTCAACACTGCGTTTATCATTATGGCCCGAGAGTAAAACACTAACTGGACATTCAAAGAACAGTGCATATAAGAATAAATGAATTAAAAATTTCTAGTGCAGTTGTGCTGCACTAGAAATTTTTTGCTTTGCTGGTACCGAGTCAATTCTGCCCTGGAGAACCAGCCCACATTTTGGGTGGTAGCTGTTCTCCACCAAAGCGGGTTGGTGCCTAAACTAGAATCACTTCCATGTATTTCCTTTTTTTTAACCTCCTCGGACCCTGCGGCCGCATATAATAAGAAAGAAAGAAAGAAAGAAAAGCTAAAAACAGCCCTATTAAAATAAAGGTTCAATATTGCCAGTATTACAGTGATACTGAAACACTAGTTCATGCATTTTTTACTCCTAGGCTGGACTGTTGTGATTGCTTATTATCAGGTTGTTCTGTGACTGACTAGAAAATGAGAAACTGGGAAGAGTAATCATATTTATCCAATATTGGCTTATTTTCACTGGCTCCCTGATCAATCTAAAACTGAATTTTATAGTCCTTCTTCTTCTCCTATTGAAGGTTTCATCACATTTTCATTCATCACATTTAAAAAAAAATAATTTGTACATTTTCCTAGAAATGTATTTCTTGCTCGTCTCTAGAAAGGGTTGGGGTCATCACTGATTCTTCACTGTGCCGGTTTGGGTCTGGGTCATTATCTTTAGCTCCTCTCTTTCCTTGTTGTTATGCAGTAAGCACAGTTTTGCATGGCTGAAGCATGTCTATATGTCATTCACAAAGTGCCCCTGAAATCAAAGCTGCTCCTTTATTCCACAGCGGGCAGCTCTGTACGCCCAAAAGAGATTTGTATCTCCTCCCAGGAGCAAACGTAGGATCGTTCACTTGTTATGTGAGTGTGTAAATTGGTACAGTATGTAGCCCCTTAAGTGGACCTGAAATCAAGCAGATTTAATACGGGGGCTGAAGTTGACAGTTTAATATGACTCAGCTGTAAACCATCACAATGAAAGGTTGCTGATGGTTTATATTCACTGAACTCAGCTTGGAATATGTCTCCACACATGGTCCACAAAATTGTGGATTTGGGTTTCAAGGTTCTGTAACATTAATATTAACCATCTTGGATTTTCTATCTAGAATAGCCTTCATTTCTTAGCAAAACAATACTGATTGTATTCTATTCTGTTGTAGTTACAGCATGTGACCATGTTAGCACCAAAACGCTGCTTTTAATTAACTGTACCTCTTAACTAAGTCATCTTAGCTCATCTTTGCTATCACAAACCCTTATACTGGGGTCACCTAATTTATTTATTTATCCATTTGGAGGTTAGCAGTGTAGCTGGTTAGCAGCCAATGTGTTAATGTAATTTAATGTGTTAAATTTCTCTGATCTAAACCTGCTTCTGGGATTGATAATCCTGGTTAATTCAGGTTAATCCTGACAAACTGGCAAATTTCTTTCAATAGCACGTAAACTCTAAATTAGCAGGAATCGAGTAAGAGAACAAAATTAGTGTCTGAATGTCTTCGGGGAGCCACACCTCTCTAGCTGTCTTTGTATATCTTTGGATTTTAAGTACATGTACTGTTGAAAAATTTTCATGTGAAAAGAGAAGGACTGTGTGCTTGTTTTTGTAGACCCAGTAAATCATTCATATCTTGAAGTGCAAGGCTATGTAATGCTGTGTAAATTAGAGGCAGGGTATTATAATTAATACATGCATTTAGAGAGAGCAACTGTATTCAAATAAGCAAACTTTATTTTCTATGGTGAGACATCAAGTTTGCATTTGCAACTCTCAAAAAACACGTTTCTTTATATTTTGGAATACTTGTTGGAATTGTGTGTGTTAGCATGGCACAACCTCCTCTCCTGTGTGTGTCTGCCCCTCTCCATCTCCTCTACTAAATACCCCCTAGCATTAACACAGCAAAGGGAGAAAACAGCTTTGATTTAACTCTAGGGCTCTTCACTACACATTGCTTCCACTCATCAACTGAAAACTATTTGGCTAGTTTTAGAACAAGCATTTTATAAACACGCACTCGGTTAAGTCTAGGCATGGAAAACAGCTGGTTAGATTTACACAATAAAAGCTTCTTGGTTAAAGCTGGGCAAAACTGGTCTTTGCTTAAAATACTTTCTTAGCACCACTAAGTCTTTGGGAGTTGGGAGTGACAGCCCCGTCTCATCAATGCTTTAACCTCACATCACTAACACTCTCCAGCACCTGTTACAAAACTACATTATTCTACACTTCATAAATGAGACCAGTGCTGTTCCCTGTCTTTTAAAAATTATTTTTAACTAATGTTTAACTAATACATTCTAATGTTTAACTAATACACTCTCAAAGACGAGAATGTATTAGAATGTGTTACCCTGTGAGAAGCATATCATCTTATTATAAAAGTACCTTACATTTCAAAAGACTGACACTAGCCACATAAGAGACCAGAACAATTTGCAAGATTTTCATTCATGAGACTATAGTTCAAATTTGATTTATAACCCTAATTATTCACTTACTTTTGCTTTAGTTTTCTAGGCTTAAGTTTTCACTGGACAAAAAGGGTCCGTATCCAGAAATATCCGGAACACTCTGTACTGTACAACTTTATGAATCTGCCACGTATGTGTAACTTTTCTGGAGAGAATATGGGAAAATCTGATCTGTCACAGATGTTTAAATGGATATTATCCCGATATTATATGGATACGTAATGGATGTTCATTCAGAGTTTGGATTTTTCAGGGTCCAATCTTGTCCATTTACGGAGAAATCTCAAAACGTATCCATCAAAGATCCGGTGCACATTCGTCGGATTAGTGTCGGTATCTGTGTGGGATACAGAGATATCATAGATCGGATAGCACCGTACTTCAGGGCTTTATGTATTTGTTTGTACCCGCTGGTTAGGTTTAGGCAATATTTAGTTACAATATAAACCTTGTTAGAAGCTTCTCCTAACATGGGTAACCCTCTAAGAGCTAACCCATTACTGGTGCTAACCTCTGAACCTTAACTCCTGACTCATGACTCCAGAATCTGTACAGGCCCAAAAATCCCTTTTTGGAAATACAAAATTATGTGTGTCACAGCGATTAGGTAAGGGTTATTTAAGGGAACCAGTGAGAATATAAAGACATATATGCATACTTACAGATTGCGTATGCATTTATATAGAGGTAAATCCAACCACAGTCCTAACCTTAAATTTCATACTGTCCTCCTGTATTTAGCCATAGAACCTCAGCTGAAAGTGTAACATTTAATTACTTGAACTCTAAAACATTGCCAATATTTCTTTCCTTTAACAAGTTTACAGCCCATTACCAAAAAGTTTTTGTCTTAATAGCAATTTTCTCTTTCATAACACACGTACGGGTGCAGACACAGTGTAGCCAACTGCTACACTTCACCTTTGCCAGTTTGCATCCGGATGAGATGTTTTGCAGTATTTCTTTATCAAGAGGCCTGTGCTCCACTCTTGGTTAGTGGACGTATAGTATTTCATGTGGATGTTATTTGGCACTTACAACCAGGTACCTGTTCATGGGGGTTTACTGACCTTGTTTACTGAACAGGTTTGCTAGCATTAGCAAATACTTTGCAATCTACCTCTGGTTTAAATACGATCACTTCTTGCTCAAAAACGAAACAATTCAATCAACAATCACAATGATAAGGCTGAGACTTCAAATGTGATGTACTGAAACCAGTTAGTGAATGGCTACGTCCATATTTTTATATACTCTATCAGTGGTCATTGTAAACTTAGTGCAAATTGTTAAGGTGTCATTTTAACCATGATTACAGTATAAACTTTTCAGCATACAGTGATTAGTCGTAGACAGCAAAGCGATGTAATGTAATATTCAGAACCACTGGAACATTTCATTGTATTTTACATTCAGCGTAATGACAGACAGCTCACTGATTAACTGAACAGCTCTGTTCAATGCTGGTAATTTGAGAACATAATTTGACATAAACTGTCACAACAGCTTGTCAGACCCTTCTAAATGAGAACATCATTCTATTTTTAACTGGATAGTGGGAGGATGTTTCCAGCAACAACATGAGCCATTCCCTTTTTAATTGGACAAACTCTAATCACATATACTGCTTGAACAGCGACTAATACTTTTTAGATTTGTTTGTTATTTTATTGAGTTTTGGTTTTTTTTTTATGAATTGCTAATTCACCAGGCGCTTAGTATTGTAGTGGAAGGAACCGTCAAAATTATGTGTACAAACCACATGTATCAGATATTTAATTTCTCTTCAAGAGACTTGGAGGAGTGTGAAAGTGCATTCTTGAATAGTAAACGGCCTGGTTCTTATATAGTACATTTCTATTCTGAGCACTTTATACAACATGCCTCGCTCACCCACACACCTGCACCTCTTTCTTCTTTTCCTCCAGCGCTCCCAATGGCCTGTGATAATGGTGATGATGTGTAATCTTAGTATCTATTGGTTTTCTTTTCTGTGGGGCTTATAAATGATTGTGCTTTCAGCTTCATGAAGTCCTAATTGATATATTTGTTCTCAAAATCTAGAATATTTGCAAGTTACCAATCATTTTTGCAGATGGTTGCTGCAGTGTGACCAGTTTTGGGGGTGCTGGTATTGCAGCAACACTGATCTGGTCATTGGATGGCAATGGAGGCCAACAGCACACTAATTGGCTAAAGACCTGTCAGTTACACAACAAAGAATACCTTACTTCATCTTCCAAACAAACATCATTTCATGACCAGAAGAGTAACCCCCTGTTACAGAGGATACAGGTTCAAAGCAATACTGCATTGGTTTCACTTTTTAGACCTGAAAGCTACGTGTATCTTTTATATATAGTCAATGGTTGCTTGTGATGCAGACAGATTTAATTTTAGAATGAAAATATCACTTGTGAAATACATAAAACAACAACAAAACGCTGTATTAGCCAATGTGAGAAAATGTTATCTGCTTAGAATTTACTCAGGGTTCCTTTGAGAACTCATTGTATGCCCTGCTCTAGAACTAAGTCAACCACTTTTGGAGATGGTACCAGTGGTCTGAATTTCCTCCATTTATACATAGTTTATGACTGTGGGTTGGAGGATAAACTATTTAGAGCTATGATACACTGCAAAGATTAGTTTTGAAGCTCAAACTTTCATAGATGCCTGTTCTTTAAATCAATGGTACGCTCTCTAAGGCTGCAACGATTCATCAATGCAACCACTGACGTCGACTACAAAAATGAGTGGACGTGGAATTTCTGGGGCAGTATTGCCGCCATTGTTTGCCAATAACAACAATACCAACGAAGAAGAACATAAACAAAATAACGCTGGTGGAGCAGAGAGGAGGGTGGAGAAAATGAAAGAAAATGTAGACAGACTGTCAAAGGTGTGGGAGCGTTTGACAGAAACCAAAATAAAGCTGCATTCAGAGGGTTCAGCAGAGCTTCCTTCCACGGCAGCATCACTGCAATGCTGAGCGTTTAAAACACCGACACCCTGGAGCTGTGACGTCAGCTCTGGATGGGAACGTTAGTGCATCATTGATACCTGTTAATGTTTGCTCAGTGATGTTTCTGTTAGTTTAACTTTGGAAAACAAGCTCTAAAGGATGATGTTTACTAAGCGCCATCATTTCATTTCATAGCTAACGAGTGAAGGACAATAAGAGCAGCTCCTATTTTTTTCTCTCGCATTAATATCAGCATTCATTTTGAATAGTAAACCTCTGCATAGACTGAATCCTCTGTAAACCTTTCAGTTGTTTCCATCCATCCATTTTTTTTCTTTTCAGTTGTTTTGCACTGAAAATTATTTTTGATTTAATTTGAAGCCTTATTTGAACTTTTGAACAGAGATCATTTTTATTTATTAGCGCATTACATTTTCATTTAAAAATAAAAATTGAATTCACTAATATGCATCGCTTACTTGATATTTATTGTGATGCTCACATTAATGTTAAAATAACTGGATTAGTTTTAAACTCATATTTTTATGGGTCATTATTTTAATTGTGATAAGAGACAAAAAGGTGATGTTAACAGGTGGGCAGGCTTGAACAGGTGAGGTAAGATTGAAATAATCGTTGACTAATCAGTAAAATAATTGACAGATTTGACAACCAAAAATATTTCAGTTGCAGCCTGTTTGTCTTTTCAGCACCAAATTAACTGCTCATTTTTGAGGTTTAGATACTTTTACAACTTAGAGACAGAGAGGGCAAAAGTACAGATATTCTGTACATAAGTAGAAGTACAAGTACTTCTGTTAAAAAATACTTTGGTAAAAGTTGAAGTACCGGCTCAACTTCTTAAGTGAAAGTTAAAAAGTAACAGTCTGTGAAATGTAGTCAAAATAAGAAAGCAAAAGTAGCAGGCTGCATAAATGTTGAATTCAGGAAATGAATCTCAGCAACAACACGTTTGTGATTGTGTTTGTGATTCTGATTCTGAACAAGTTTATTATAGTTGTTTCATTGAGTGACTGGGTTGTCTTCATGTACTTTAAGGATTTCAGTTAGTTAATGTTTTAGATCATTTTTATACAGAAAAACATCATTTAAGAGGTTCATGAGCTTTAAAGCAAGCCAGACTGCATAAGACTGACCAACCAGGAGACTGTACAAAATAAGATTATTTTTAGCGAATTTCTCAGGTCACGCAATGTAATTTTTTGTTTGCGTTTTGTTTTTTTTGCCAACAAGGATACTTCAGTCTATATTCACAGGGCTGACAAGTTCTCCAAAGCAAAGAGCAAAACATGCTGTTTGTAATGGCCCTCAAGTCTCTCTGCTGACATGTATTTTGAAAGGCATTGGTTAGCGCTTTCTTTAACTGTGTCAGCAGAAAAAGAAAGGTCTTCATAATTGCAAGGTGCCAGTTATTATTGTACATTGAAACCACTTGGTGAAGGTAGCAGACTGGACCATTCATTACAAGAGAGCACAACAGAAGACAAAAGCATCCATCTGAAGACGGGTGTTTGGTTCTTCTGTGGCAGATCCTTAAAGTGGAAGTTGCATGATCGATCACACTTGTTTCTTCAGTACATTCCACAAATCCTTCATTTAGGGTGAATTCTGGAGAATTTGGAGATCAGATCAACACTTGTTGATATTTGTCAATTTGTAGCCCATTCACAGTATTGTACATGTGACCAGTAAATGTATTTCTAATGGTGCTATCGACATGAAATTATCACCAGATGTCGGTAACAACCCATCCTATGCACACATGCAAAGAAATCAAACGATAGATGTCTTTAAATTATGTGTAATGAGAAATGACACTGGGAAAAAGTATTGAGCATGTTTATTGAAATTTAATACTTCATAAAAGAGCCTTTGTTGGTGATAACAGCTTCAGGATGCCTCCTGTATGGAGAATCTAGTCACATGCATTGCGCAGGTGTGATTTTGGCCCGTTCTTCCACACAAACACTCTTCAGATCCTGAAGGTTCCGTCTATGAACTCTGAGCTTTAGATCTTTACACAGATTTTCTGTTGGATTCAGTTCAGGTCGTTGGTTTGGCCATTCTAACAGATTTATTTGCATTCTCTGAAACCAATTGAGAGTTTCCTTGGCTGTATGCTTGGGATCATTGTCTTGCTGAAATGTTCACCCTCATTTCATCTTCACCAGATGGTAGGTGGCAGCAGATATTTTTATCAAGAATGTCTCGGTACATTTTCCATTCATTCTTCCTTCAATTATATGAAGTGTGCCTGTGCCGTATGCAGGATAACAGCCCCACACCATGATGTTCCCTTCTGTAACCTTCACTGCTGGTCTGCTGTTTCTGGGGTGGTATGCGACCGTTCTACCTCCAAACATGGTGTGTATTATTATATCCAAGGAGTTCAACTTTGGTGTCATATGGCCAGACTACATTAATCTAATATTTCACAGGCTTGTCTAAATGTTGTTCAGCATACTTTGAATGCCCTTCAACATGCTTTGTCTTCAGCAATGGAGTCTTACGTGGTGAGCGTGCAAACAGGCCATGGCGGTTGAGTGCATTTTGAAACAATTGTGTCAGTGTCATCTCTTTAACTAACGCAAGGATTATTGTTGTCCTCAACAACACGACGGAGAGCACACCCCTTGAGCTTATTGGTTTTCCAGTGGAGTCAGAAGAGCTCTGAGCCCTCCTGGTAGCTCAGAGCGCAATCTAGTTGCTGTCTCTCGTTGCCAAGTTGGAAGGAGTCAGACGAAGTCCCTGTGCTGAGCTGAGAGCAGTAGTTAGCAATGCTAAATACTTCTCGTTTAATCAGTGAGCAGCCAGCTACAAGTGAGGACTTATCCTCCTACTGATTATCATAATGTAATATGGAGGTTAGGTAATACCATCAAAAGTAAACTTTCACTTACAAGGTCAAGCTTAAACTCTGGTCGTACCACTCGTTAACTCTCCCGCACACACGCCCACACCTCAACCAATTAAATTTTAGCAAAGGAGCAGGTGATTCCACACGATATTTCATCAACAACCTTATCAGAACAAATGAAGTGCAATACATATGTGCATTTCAACATTTTTGAATTAAATATATATTATTTTTAACCTTATTTATTCATCACATTATATTTGCACTTATCACTATTTATCTTTCCACTGGGTTACACATTTCTGTGCAAGAATCCACTGTCAAATAACACTGCTGCCATCCAGAGTACCAAAGTACATACATTGGTGCTGTGTTTAGGGAGGTGATATGTGTCAAAGAACAACAGGAAACAGGATTTCCCTGCAGGAGCGTCAAGAGCAGCAACTTGCCATTGAGCATCCTGCTGCCATCTCTCCTGAGTAGAACGCACATACACATCCACAGTAGATGTAACTTTTGTTGGAGACATTAAGACATCACCTGCTGTCTGTGCATTCTCCCACAAGCTTGTAGTGAAATGCATAGATCTTTGGGAGTGTATCGGTCTTTAGGCAAAGAGGAAGGTATATTAAAGCAATGTAAAGATCTCATTTGGTGACCTTCTAAAATAGGAAGGAAAAGTTCATTTCCACTAAATTGTCATCACCATCTTGATCTCTTAAAGTCCCTGGAAGTACATGAAGGTGTTTTGTATAGGTGCACTAAGAACAACATGTTTTCTTGTTGAAAAATAGCATGAACTAAAGATGTGAAAGAGAGTAAGGACTTGCGGGGAAAAAAGCTGGTGCAGAGAGAACGATGTGCATCTGCCGTGTTGGAACTACATCATTCCGAAGATAGACTACAATAAGGTTGCTTTGTCTTCTGATGCCTGTTTAGATTAGTTACTATTCTACTTTGAGTCGATTTGGAGTCCTTGGTCTTTATTCAGCTTCAGTTTTCACTTTCACCACCGGGAGTTCTGCTCGTGCTGTTCCTAATGAACCGGCGAAAAGCTTAAGAATGAGCCCATGTTTCCGCTGCTCCTTTACGTATGAGTGTGGGCAGGAACACGGAAGCTGAAGAGCACAAACGCGGGAGAACAGCTGTTCAGACTACTGCAGCATCTGCGAGCAGGACAGAGGGAAACACAGACAGCGATTACGATCAAGACAACAAGTACGCAATTTGTGTCCTTTTATCTGTGATATGAACTGATACAAAGTAGCAAGTTCAGCCTTAGAGCCCAACCTGATTCACAGCCATAAAAATCGCTTTGCTTTTCTCCTGTAATACACATCATGCAGTAGAAAGCTTGACGTGGAGACAGCGGAGTCATGCCCGTCTGCCGCTTTCATCACGTGTTCTTGATTTGAGACCGGCTAACTTGCGGGGCCCGAGTTAAACCCGTTTTTCAGCCGAGCACCGAGTGCGTTCACGGTGGACAAACCGCTCAGCAGTTCAAATACTGGCACCGGAACAGGTGGTGGAAAAGCGGTTATTGCATTTGTCCTCCCTGTCTCATCGTTACATTTATGTCTTTGCCCCCCAATGTTCCCCTTGTCTCTGTCTTCCTGTTTAGTGTGAGTCTTGTTGTTTTTGTGTTTAGTGTGCCCGTTTGTCATTTCCTGTTTTACCATGAAGGCTAGTTTTCTGTGGCGTTTCATCATAGTCTATGTCTTGATAGGTGATTATTTTCACCTGTGACTTGTTCTCCTCCTGTTTGCTGGGAACAAGCACACTGATGGAAAGCCCTAATCAGCCCTCTGTGTATAAATAGTCCTGCCTTAACCTTGTGCTTTGTCATAAAGTATGTTATGTTCAGTTTGGCACTACTACAGTAACATTGTAATGTGTAATTGGTACTGAAGGGCCCAAAGTAAAAACATTGGCCACACTGTTACATGTTACATCACCACTAGCAGCCTGAACTGTTCATACAAGGAAAGGTGGATCCATGCTTTTATGTTGCCAAATTCTGACCCTAAACTCTAAATTTTGTAGCAGAAATTGAAAAACGTTGCTTATTCTGATTAGTCCGATTAGCTTAGTCCGAATCTACTATTGTCCAATTTTAGTGAGTTTTTTCTGAGTGTATTCAGATATTCTTCTACATATTTTGGTTGTAACAAGTGGTAGTTAGAGATTCTGATACCTTCCTACCAGCTCAAACTAGTCTGGCCATTCTCGTCTGAGCTCCAGCACCAACAAGGCAGAGAATTCTGCTCACTGGATATTTTCTTTCTTTCTCAATTCTCTGTGAACCCTATAGAATGGTTTAAAAACACATTCTTTTTCAGAATACAATACATATTATAGGTGCAGCTGTTGTTGTGATTTGTGCTATATACATAAAACTGAATCCATCAGACGCTGCCAGGTTGCACCTCAAACTGTCCAGGAATTCTTTGATTTTCAAGGTATCTTTGAATTCTGCCATCTGTAAGTGGATATTTTTCATTTCCATCAAACGATGTAGCATTATGTCCATAGCATTATAAATATCCAGAATGATTTCTTCCCATTGAGATCTGATCTGTTTTCAAAGTGTTCCTTTAATTTATTTTTAGCAGTATAGATAGATATAGGTAATAAGCTTAAGGCAGATGGGGGGGGAGGGGTAAAGTCTTCTTCTTTGTGTGTGCTACTTGCTATTTGGAGGGTGCAAATCAAATTTACAAAGGATTATTTGCTGGAGACTGCAGTGAAAATCTCTGATACCATCTGACTTTTAGCCCAAAGTCAATTTGTCAGAGGGATGCAATTAAAAGTTTTATCAAGGCTGTCACAGCATGTAATTGTACAGGCTGAAATGAGATCCACTGAGCTGACTCTATCAGTGGAGAGGGGCAGTTCTGAGATTTTATTGGCCTCAGTTTGTTGCCCTGATTGCTGTAATTCAACAGATCGTTACTATTTACTGAAACCTTGAATGTGACTTTATCATCACCTCTAAATAGTAAAGTAAAAAACAAAAAAAACAGAGTCTGCTTGCATGAATTGTAATCAGGAGAGTAGGGCTTGATGATTTCCTCCATAGTTCAGTTGTCCTGTTGTTCCCCTTTGGTATGGCAGATGTCCAGTCACATTGCTGTGGGGCAGCAGAGGAAGTTATTCACCCTACACATACACACCAGTTTTTTTCCCACTTCCACTGTGAAGAAACCTTTAAATGTTGCCATGCAATGCTGATTGATTTAGCAATCACAATTAGTTAACAATAAGTGACTGGATAGTATGAAGTGCCAAGACTACAAAAATCAAATAAACTAATTGAAAATGGGAATAAATAATTAAAAAAATTAATTTGTCAATAAGTGTATAACTGTGATGCTTATGAATTAAATGGAAATAAAATAACTTATTAAATAGAAAATTAAATTGTAAAATGTATTATTCATTAAATAACTAAAATATTAATTCATTTTATTTAAAAACATATTTAATTATTTCACAACTGAATTAATTATCACATGGTTTGTGTGCTGCAGTGCATCATGGAATAATTTAAACTGTCACTGCAGCTCATCAGCAGACTCTAACATCTGACTGCTTACCCTGCACAAGAAGTCAAGACAACTCGAACTCAGATAATGGATTTATGCTGTAGACTTTGGGCTGCCAGATATCCCAGAATGCATTTTGAAAAAAAAAAAGGAGCACTGGTGGAGGAAAATGCCCCAAAATGTAAATAAAGTTTTGAAATAATACTGTTTCTACAGTTTCTACTTAGGGCTTTTCAGAAGAGAATGTAGTGGCGTAATCTTCAATATCTGGTTGGTTTGTCAAGACGGAGCAAAAATGTTCTGATGTTTTCAGAAATGTGAGGTCCTGCTGACATAACAGCCAGTTTTTAGCCCAAAATGAATCCAGTCAGAGCTCATGATACCTACAGAGAACAGCCTGGGTTCTTGCCTGGTGTGGTAGACCCCAGCCTCTATCAATCTTGTGCTCAGAGCTTATTCCTGTGCTGCCATGATTAGTGCCTCTGTGCTGTCAGTCCAGCTTTGTCCAGCCATTGGTAGGATTTTTCTATATCGGCCACTTCTCCTGTCTGCTGGTGGTACATGCCGTGCAGAGGCCTGTCCTTCCATGATGTTTCCTGTTCTTCCTCCTCTTCTTTCTCAGGTTTCTGCTGCCTGAGGTACTCACTAAGCACCTGATCCTTTGTGGCCATCTTCCTGATGTACTCATGGATCTTTGTTGTTTCATCTAGGACAGTGGTTCTGACACTCACTAGTCCTCGGCCTCCTTCCTTCCGCTTAGTGTACAGTCTCATGTTGGATTTGTGTTTAAACCTTCCATGCATGGTAAGGAGCTTTCTTGTCTTGATGTCAGTACTTCTACTTCCTCCTTTGGCCATCTTATTATCCCAGCAGGGGATCTGACAATTTATAGGACATAGTTGTTGATAGCCAGGATCGTGTTCTTCCCGTTCAACTTACTCTTTAGGAATTGCCTTATTCTCTGCAGGTACTTGGAGGCCTATGCAAAACAGACAGAGCCTGGTAACTTGTGCAACTGGCCTGAAATTGGCCTCTAGTGTTGTTCTAGTGTTGTTCCACATTAAGTTCCTAAAGAAAGCTCTTGGGTTTCTGTTGATCTTGTACAGTTTTAGGCATTCCAGGATCCATGTGTGCAGCATTGGGTCATAGGGTTTCTTGTAATGAATCCAGGTGTTGCACAGGTTGGTCATTCTAGTCTTACAGTCTCGAGTGACTGCTCTGTCTACCAGTAACTGGTGTTTTGCTCCCCTGGTATCTCTTAGCTGCTATGATGCCTGACAGTTTCCATGTTGTACTGAGCCAGGCTATTGGCCAGTAGTCGGATGGGATTGGTCTCTTCTGGGGGGAGTCCTTGGGGATCAGGACTGTCTGGCCTTCAGTCAGTCATTCTGAGTGTGTCTTAGCCTCTAGCACAGGGGTGGGCAAATTACAGCATGGGGGCCACACCCAACCTGTTGATCTTTTTAATCCAACCCTCTGAAGATTGGTACAGAATTGCACAAATCAAATCATAATTATGACTGATGTTGAGGATTCTGAGAATTGCTACAACAAACGCGAGACGTCGATCCACAAAAACAACACTGTTCTCACTCTTATATTTATGTTTGATATGTAGGCATCTGGTGCTGGCCCGGCCCGTCTGGCAAGTTTCAAAAAGTCAATGTGGCCCCAGAGCCAAAGCATTTGCCCACTAGCAGCTGATTCCTATTTGCTGCCAGGCACTCATGGAGTGCAGTTAGCTTCTTTAGCCAGTAGGTGTGAATCATATCAGGGCCTGGTGCTCTTCAGGTCAGCTGCTCTGGCATTAAGTGTAATAATTTTTATTATTGGGGCTTAGCACCCAATCTCAGAGAATGTGGATGATGATATCTCCCCCCTGACCTGTCATCCTGGCTCCCCCTTACCATGGCATTTGTACCTCATCATTCTCTAGTTGTGATAGCAGTTGCTTCATTCAAATGTTGGATCACTGAGCTATGAGTTGATGTTAGTATCATTATTCTTATTTTTACTTTAGTTAGATGATAAATAATGGTGAGCAAAGTTATCAGTCAGATCAAGACAGTATTTTGCTACACTATTGGTCATTATTAACAAGCGGGCTAACATATTACAATATTAGCTAATATTATCTAATATTGATCCTTGAAAATAAAGGAATAAACATGAATTGAATATTTATTTTTTCCCTAGTTTTGTCCTGACATTGAGCTTCACTAGATGTAACTGGCTTTTTCTGGCATTTAATGGTTAATTATTAGCTATTAAGTAACAAAATACTAACTGATGCTGCATCAGAGGATTTAGAATGTTGAAATGGGACTGCAGGAGTGCAGATAGGTGTAGCCCAGGTGTCAAACTTGGCAACTAAATGAAAACAATGAGAGAGGGAGTGCTGAATTATTGTGTTCAATCAGTCACATCGACAAAGTGTGTGGTTTCCTACTGCACGTGAACGCACCATTCCAGGTGTACGCACATGGAGGTGAAGCCCAGGTGTGCTTGATTTTCTGCGGGCTCCGGCCGCGATCACCAGAGTGAGAGCAGCACTAAGCAGAGGACTAAGCAAGCGAAAGGAGGATTTGCACAGCAGACAGTGGAAATAACCAGTGACGGCAAGTTTACCTGCTGTTGTGAGTTTTGAGCCGTGCAACTTGTCTGCAAGAACCGAGTTACGTCGGTAAGACGAGTAAATTACTGGGCAAAATGTTTGTTAGCGCTTGTTGTCGCCGCTCATGCTAATGCTAGCGCAGTGTCTCACACTCCCTCCTGTCCATTCTGTGAGCGGCTGTGAGCTCCAACACCAGCGTGTTTCATTC
>VUQJ01042519.1:3621-13941 GCA_015108635.1 Andinoacara biseriatus
AGGCTGTTGTTGGGGAGGGGGGGGGGGGGGGGGGGGGGGGGGGGGGGGGGGGCTTTGCAGACTTGGTTCTACCTTGCTGTAACCAAGGGCTGGATTTGAAGTCGATATAAAACCTGACTGTTGCCAGGAAATGAATCATAACAACTGTCCACAGAAATTCCAGGCATGATAATACATGTCTGAAGTGCGTGTCTGTGATACATCAGAAGACACACCCTGTACTTGGTCTTAGTCAGTGTGTCTGAGGAGAATGAAGAAAAGCACAAGGTGTGTGTTCAGCTGGCCCTAAGGATACTAGTTCTTTCTACACAGGTGAGGCTCAGCAGGACATGAGTACACAGCAGTTAACACACAGCCTACCAAACACTGCCTGCAGGGCACTGAGTTTGTCTGAGTGATATTTGTTTGTGTTCTCTTCCAAGTAGAAAAAAAAGCTTTATAATACCGACATATGTCTAATACATTTTATTGATAGTGGCTAATCATTGTAGAGCACTACCCCTGCATTATATCTTTGGCCATACTTTACATGACAAGGTTAGACTTTCTTAGAATTCTTTAATGCTCCATTTCTGTTGCATTAATTTTGGTTGAGCTGCATTGGCAATTTATAACAGGTTCAGTAGCATCAATGTTATCTGACTATTTACTATTAAAAAGCTCTTACCTGCTCTCTGATTTCGCCAACATTGTTCTAATCTCAGTCTGGTCTGTTAATGAAGGAAAACAGCCTTACTGTTTTATAGAATTCCAGGTTTTCTATCATTATATATATATCTACCATTTTGTTAACCCATTTTGACATGGTTCTTTTTGTTTGTTTGTTTTTGTTGAAATGTCATAAAATTGTGAATATTTAATAACAAGCCAAAGTATTGGACAAATTTAAATGTTGGTAATGAAGTTTGAAAATTTATTGGGATTTAATTTCTGCTTCTTCTGGCTCCTAAAATCTGCACAAACATTTGCACTTAAAAAAAAATCTACAAATAAAAAATGTACTTGTAACATTTACCAGTACATTAGTTTAAGTCTTTTTTATTACTTATTTGTTACTTTGTTCAGGTTTATGGCTCTGTAAATTTTGTGTCTACATTTCCATGTCTGAGTGTGTTGATTCATGAGTGAAGGGAGTGGTGATAATGGGTGTGACTCTGACACACACTGTATCACACCATTCAGGTGAGACAGTGTTTTTAAGGCAGCAGCCGGACAGCAGTGCACAATGTCATACAGAAGATAACTGAGCTGACAGAGCACTACCAAGCAAACTCCAAACCAAGCAAAACGGTCAACTGATTCTTTCTCTGTCTCCTGACAGCAGCTCTGTTTTCTCATCTCTTCCAGACTTTTTCACAGAAGGAACACAACATGAGAATACTTTTACTACTAGCTGGTAAGATTTCCATAATTCCTTAAATGCTTTATTGTTTTACTTCCATGCCTTTTTGTTTTACCTTTTTGTTTTGTTTTGTTTGTCCTGTAAGTGTCCCTTTCAACTTTTCACACAACTTTTCATTCCTAAATCTCCTGGAATAGAATGCCTGCAATATTTCGTCCATAGTAATGCGGCAGCAGCTCCATTTCCTAACAAGAGAGTTGGAAGTAACGTGAATCAAGCTGTAGCAGTGATTGGTTCAAATAGGCTGGCATACTCTTTAGTTATGATTGCACAATAACCTTGACAAACTCTGCTTTGTTCCAGAGGTTCTTACTTTAGGAAATATAATGAATACTTGAATCTCTGTGAAATATGTCAAATTTGACAGTTTAAAACAGACAAGTTGTTTACAACTTTATAAAGACACAAAGACAGCAAATAACTACTCCTGTATAGTGAATGAGAAGGTTAACTTGGGGGTAGCATGTATAATTTTACTTGTAAGTAAAGTAAACTTGTAAGTAAACTTTAATCATACAACATATGAACTATATTAGAACTATATGACTTTTAGACTGAAAATAGAATAATACAATTCAATTCAATTTTATTCAATTTTATTTATATAGCACCAAATCACAACAGACAGTCGCCTCAAGGTGCTTTATATTGTAAGGTACAATCTACAATAAACAATAATATGGTACAATAGCTGCTAATTTTCTATTGATGAACTGATAAATCAATTAATCATTGCAACAGTGTGTTTAAATGATCATATTCTATGGAGTTTAGCTACAGAAGTGGAAAATGTTGACAGTTTAAATTGTTCTACTGGAGTACACAGCCAGAATGCATGAAAATAGCTGTTTTGGCAGGGCAGAGTGAATAACTGTTGCTGTTAACAATACATTATATAAAATTTGTGAGTGATGATGTATGTTCTGTGCAAGACCTTAACCTGAATTTGTAAAAAACAAAATTGTGCAGCATGACATCAAAAATCTATTCCTGCATGCCATTTAATGTCTTATTCATTAATATTCAGGTCTAATGTCAGTTTATTTGTGGGAAAACCTAATGTTTGGTCATGATATAAAATAGTTTATACTGAAAGCATTTTGGGGAGGGGGGTTGAAGAGAGTATAATTTTTGTAACAAAGGATCCAGATTGTTGTTAAAACTATGAATATCAATTTTATCCATTAGCTTCTTTCAATTGTAGATACTGGTAGTGATGGTGGTAAGTATGTTGTATAAGTGTTGAATTTAATCATGAGAGAGCTGCCACTAAATAAGTGTGCCAAGCTGGTTATTCATCTTGGAAAGAAAAACTTTCTGAAATTAAAAAACTTGTAGACTTATAGTTGTTGTTTTACTGGCAACCTGTCCAGGGTGTACCCCACCTCTTGACTAATGTCAGCTGTAATAGGCACCATCCCACCACAACCATGAACTAGACAAGCAGTTAAGAAATTAGTGAATTTCCTTGTGATGTCATCAGAAAATCATGATATTATCAGAAGGATACACACTTTTAGATACAGTAAATTGTTGTGAATCTGGCATGTTGGGCCTAAAACAGTGTACTGGCATGAATAAGGTGGTCATTTACTATCAGGAGTTACATCATCTGTTCTGTTACCGCTCCTCATTAACATGTGTATTTGTCATTTCCTGATATGCTTAGCTTGTTCCAAAGTATAATTCAAGCAAGTAATTTCTGTTTGTAAACATCTTTCCAAACTTTATAGTCACACAAATTATGGATGTTTTCACTGTTTTTCCTTTAAACTTAGTCAGTATTGACTGTGAAATGGGATGCTGATGGTACTAATGATTAGAGAAGTGTAGTCAAATTTGTAACATTGTATCTGTTATCATTTTGCTGTCCTCTTGACAGCTTCAGTCATACTGTCACAAGCCCAGAATGACTGCTCTTGGGGTGCATGTTACCCACCCACCAAAGACCTGCTCCTGGGCAGGTCTCACCAACTTCAAGCTTCATCTACCTGTGGCCTCACTGGCTCTGAGATCTTCTGCACACCATACCAACAGGTAAGCACTTGTTTTCCTGTTTAAGGGAACATTTTTATCTGTGTCACTGGAATAACTTTTAGATAAGATTGTGTTACTATTTTGCTCAATACGGTATTCATATTCATAATAACCTTTTAAAAACAATTTCAGTTTTCAAGGCATACTTTTGCAGTGTCCCGCAGTCCACTTATGAAACTGTTTTACTTTAGTGCCAAAGAATCATGTTGCAGCTCTACCCTTTTGACCAATATCTGAGAAACCCATCCCCAGTGCATCTGCTGGCTCAGCACAAATGATCCATTACTGTATGCGAGTGATAACTTTGAAATCACATTTCAAACAAAGAATATGAATAAGAGTTATGCCTTCAAAGTTCAAACTTATATTCTTGCTCAAGATTGGGCGTTGTAAGCCTTTCATGTTGTTGTGTAATACACATCAAACTGAAGCCTGTTTTAAACCAAACCTACTAAAATTATATGAGACTAAGGTATGTATACAAGTGAATTGTTTGAACTTGCATAATCCAATGTGTGTGTTGCCCATTCACCCTGCGAGCAGTGTGTGTCCTTTGAGTTCAAATTGTCTACCAGAGGTCTGGGAGCCTGAGTGTCCTGCGCAGTATCTTTAATGTACATAGGGCTATGGTTGGCTGTGGCTCAGGAGATAGAGCAGGTCATCTACTAATCGGAAGGTTGGTGGTTTGATTCCTGGCTGCTCCAGTCTGCATTCCAAAGTATCCTTGGGCAAGATACTGAACCTCAGGTTGCTCAACGATGCAACCATTGGAGTATGAATGTGTGAGAATGTTAGATAGAAAGCACATTGAGATAGAAAACAGTGCTTGTATGAATGTGTGCATGAATGGGCAAATGCAACCATTTACACTTCTGGAAAAACATCTCAAAGATTTTTTCTCATTCCTGGAAAAGCAAAATACATATATACAGTAATACTGGAAGAAGGATACAACACACAGCAACAATGCTCTGGTGGATCTAAGAGCGGATCACAGCAATCTCCCTGAACAGGCTCCAGTAACTAGTGGCTGACATTCATGAAAGAATCTCACTTATGAAGAGTTGGACACCAGCAAGCCCAGACTTGATTTACACCTACTGGATAAAGAAGACAACTGCATTCCATGAGTGCTTGGCAGTACAAATGAACCAGCTGCTAATGGATATGACACTGACCTTTGCACAACCTGGATTGATTACAAGAAAGCCTATGACTCTTACATGTATATAAGGGTGTACCACAGTCTGCAACAACGCTTAGGTAGGTGGTACATGATAAACTAAGATCCACATGGATGGCTGGACCTAAGGTTTCCCAGCCAAACATTGCTCAAAGCATCACAGCACCTCCACTGGTTTCCAGGTGCCAGGTGTTCGCCAGGTAAGCAAATATTTGGAAAGGAGGACCTAAATACAAGGCCTGAAAGACAAGAATAACAAGCAAATGTTGAGCTTTAATTTAAAGAGGTTACAAAAACAGGAAATACAAAATCAGTGAAAAAGTCTCATGCTTACACAAAAGCAGGCAAAAATGCAGGTCCAAGAATGAGGCATAGTATAAACCAGAACTATAGAAAACTGGCAATGACTATATTAAGCAAGTTGTAAACAGGTGAGCACACAGACAGACAACCAGGTGGACTAATATCCAATGAGGGGAAATAAGGACTATAACTAACAAGGAATAAACAAAATTCATGTGCAAAAAATAAGAGCAGGGTAGAAAATATTAATGGAGCAAAACGCACAAAGACAGGAAGTAAAGTCAACTGAAACACACACAAGACAGGTGAGTGACCATAAAACAAAAACAAAACAAAAAAACAAGAAGTGACTAACACCACGGAGCAGGGGATGTGAATAAGGAGACAGCCACAATTAGACATAAAGATGAAAAAATAAAAAAATAAAGACAAAATAAAAACGTATAGGCCTAACAGTAATCAAACCTGAAAGCTGAGAATGTTTGTTGATGCAACCTGATCTTCACAGTATGTGCTATGTTGGATCGCCCTCAGGGAGTTAATAGTTGTGTTAGGTGTGGTCTCCTATTGATGTTTTCTTTTTTTGTTGTTGTTGTTTTAATTTACCTGTGCAATACCCTGTCCCTGTGCATACTCTCTATGCCCAACAGTGAAAACTAGCCAGATTTTGCTAGTAATGCCTCGTTACTCCTGCAGGTGTCAGATTTCGTTACAAACATTTAACTGTGGTGACTGAATTACAATGCCATCCTCTACCAGAACCACTGTAGTGTTTAGTGGCTTGGAGTTACTATTGTTGAATATTGTAAAGATTCATATTTAAATTTTTAAAGACCAATCCAGATACTGTAGTATTTAAAGTAGTCGAAGTAGCAACAATACCAATGTGAAAGTGGATGGTCCATTCATGCATGGGCTAAGCATGGACCATGCATGGGCCTCATGTAAGTCAACCGTCTGGGTCCGAATGAGCACATATTCAGGGCCTTTTAATATCTATCTGGGCAAACCCCTGTAGGGCCACCATGGAAACTGCAGACAAAACAATATGGGGCCCATAAAGTGTTTTTACAGTATTTTAGTTGATAGCACCTGACCTCATGCTAGCCCATTTCAACTGAATGCTTCTGAGAGTCCATGGACAACTCTCATAAAGCACTACATTGAAGCAACCTTACCTACTCCTCCTTTTCATGCTCTCACTTGTTAATTATCTGTTGTCAGTGATGACTGTGCTGTTCTTTGCAAGGTCCTTTTATTATGCACCCTTTGATTATTCATGTGCCTATGCCAAAGAGATTATAATAAATTAAAGTATTCACAGTGAGCTTCATTGTTAACATTTTACCCATTGCCATGTTGATCTTTTGGAGCCAAAAGTGACGATATTTTGATGAGAGGATAAAGTGATGCAGTATCAGCTAACATTATAAAGCTTCTTTAGCAGCTGCATCCATAAACTGTCCCAGTAAAATACTTGCTTTTTAATGCCATAAAATTGGTCATTTTTACATGAGTCTCTGGAGAATGACTCCCTTGTGGATGCTTGTAGTACCTAGAAGTATGGTTTTTGGCAGTTCTACACTTTTTCTTCTTCTTTTTTTTTTTTAATATGTGGAGGTGGTCCCTTGCTAATTTGACCAGAATTTGTGATTGCAAAAAAGTCCAGTATTTCATCTTTGCTTCTGTATGTCACAGTCAAGAGAAATTCCAGTAATTTACCATGTGAAGACTAGTTTTCCTCTCTGCTTAGGGAAACAGCTGGATAATTTTATTCTGCATCCCCAGAGGACCATTGTCATATATGAAAAACTATTCCTGATATTGTTAGGTAATTTCTGCTGAGTGTACAAATTTAAAAGAGCAGTGACTGGAGGCTGCAATGTTAGCAATGTAACCTTCCATCTAATTATACTAATTTTCTGTCCCTTTGGACACTGGTACTTGCACAGTAACAGATCACATCTGCCTGGCATTGCAGAAAGTTTAGACAATCTGGTCTTGAGTCAGTGGGTCAGTTTCAGGGCAAATAATGTCACAATCGCATGTGTCCCATGCAACACGCATCACACTGAAGCAAAAAAAAAAAAAAGGTTTTATGTCTGTTTTTGTTCTTCCAGAGAAGGATGAAATGTTGTCCATGTGACTCCAGGAACCCAAACAGTCAGCTGGCCCATACTGTCCAGGATGTTCTATCCACTTCAAGACCAGACAGATGGTGGCAGTCTAAGAAAGGTGGGGGGTGAATGCAAGAAATTCACCTGTACTCATGCAAAAGAACTAATGTTGACTTATAAAATATATTTACAAGTCATTAGCATTCGTCTCTTTACGTTCTATCAATAGAAGCATATTCTGAATTCTCCTCACCACCAGATGGCTATATTTTCTAACACTTAATTGTGGTCAAACTTGTAGCATGTTTTAGCTACTATGCTCTGATGGAAATGCTGCTCCGCTTGTTTGTCCTGCAGAGCTGAATCCAGTTACACTTCAGCTCGACCTCAACAGCCTGTTCCAGCTTGACAACCTGGTGCTCAGCTTCAAGGTATGATAGTCTGCCCTTACTAGCATACTGAATGAGAAAATTCATCGGGTTCTAAATCAGTGAAAATATCTTACATGCAAAATCAAATTTTTAAATGAAAATCAGTAATACTTCTGCAAACAGATACTGCCTGCTTTGACACAAAAATGTAGAGTTTAGAGTATTTATTGTTTTCCTTTTATTGGTGATTTTTTTATCTGTAGGGTCCTCGTCCCAGTGCCTTAGTCATAGAGAGGACACTGGATAATGGCACCACATGGCAGCCCGCCCTCTACTTGGCTACAGACTGTGAAAAAGCATTTCCGGGTGTCCCCACAAGAGCTCCTCTTGCCCTGGACCAGACATACTGCTACACACTGCCGCCTACTGGAACAAACCCATATCAAGATCACACAGTAAGGACAACATTTTTGTTTTTGTGTTTTTTTAAATAACCTAGCTGATTATTTCAGCTTCAGTTGTGCCAAATTCTGACGTAATTTCTTGGCTTCCTGTTTCTTCTTCTTTTTTTAACTATACTTTTTCTAGTCATCTATTTTGTTCTATTGAAGCATATTCTTAGATTCCCCTGCCACAAGAAAAGCAGAAACAGTAGAACAACAGAAAACCTTTACTGCATTAGATACTTTTTGATCAATATTAGTGAAGACTTTATTTTGTCTTTATTAATGTGTATTCATTAAAGGCAAAACAAATAAACACATACACATACCTGACATACCAAATCTTTCAGAATGGGAATGCATCAATAGAAAGATTTTAATAAATGTAATGCAGTATTGCAAGCATTGTGTGATGAATCCAAAAATGATAAGTATTTACAGAATTCTAATCTACATTTCTCTTCCCCAGATTGAGTACAGTCCTTTCCATCAGTATGCTTATGTCCCAGCTCCCAAAAGCCAAAAAACTGAAAGTAAGCCTTATAAAATCCTTAATAATCCACTGGATCAATGCTGGGATGACCTGTACATCCAGTTTAAGTCTGTAGTTGAGTGACTGACAGCTGTTTTATCCACAGAAGTGTCTGGGTTAACAGGGCTCAGGGTGAGGCTCACAGAGCTAGGTGATGTTCCTCGTCTGCCAGGCAGGACTCTCAGTAGATTTTATGCCCTGAAGGAGATGAGGGTGATGGGCAGCTGTATGTGCCATGGACACGCTAACCGATGCCTGCCAGAAGAATACAACAACAACCTTCTGTCCAGTACTATCCAGGTATGTATGCAGGACTTAAGCTCATTTGATGATCACAGTCTTATAAAGGCATTACTGACAGCAAATAACATCAGAACACTGACAAGAGAATATCAGTACATGCTTTATGCTTTGCTGTCAGTTAAGGTTTTTACCTTAACATTTAATGCAGAAGTCCTACAATAAGTCCTCTGTTAGGTTCTAATATTCCATTTATATTGTTTTCTGTTTTCTGAAGGCTGCTGTTGAATTGTATTGTAATAATACTAAAAAGGTTCTTTTCCACACTATTTAAATCAGTGAGAGTTATAGAATCCCCTCGTTGTATATAATACAGCAACACAAACTGCATCTCCCAAAATTATCACACAGTTTATCAAACAGTCCTCTAAAACAGCTTTAGCAGAAAACATTAGACTCTTCATTACAGAGTTTGTTTGTTTTTTAACTGGATGTATCTAACAACAAGAGGGCATGGCACATCATCAGAGACCCCCACCACCCTGCCCCACTTTCTCCTCAGGCCCAAATGTGCAATATAGACTTCATTAGAATAGAATAGAATAGAATAGAATAGAATAGAATGCCTTTATTGTCATTATATAGGATGTACAATGAGATTAGAGGGCCACTCCTGATCAGTGCCAAACAAAAGAAAGTCAAACTTCCTAAATAAAAAATATATTCTAATATAATCTAAAAAATATACAGAAAATAAAACAGTGCGTATAAAATATACAAAATTTATAAAAAATATATATATACAAAAAAATTTATTAAAAAATACAGATGAGAGAATGTATAAAGATATATACACTGAAAAAATAATGTACACATAATAATGGAGATGGTGAGTATTGCAGTTCGTGAATGAATATTGCACTAGTGAATGAGTATTGGATATTACTGTACACAATATAGGAGTGATAGATATTGTTCAGTATGAAAAGGCCCCAGCTGGGACTCAGGTTCAAACCAGGGACCGTCACACTATCACAGTTTAAGTGAATTACTATTAGTTAAAGACCCTTTTTTCTGTGTCTTTTTGTAGGTGAACCCACAGTGTGACTGCCAGCATAATACAGCAGGTGTGAATTGTGAGCACTGCGCTGACCTCTACAATGATCTGCCCTGGAGACCTGCAGAGGAAGGCAACACTCATACTTGCAAACGTAGGACCTGCCACAAGTGCTACACTTTAAAATCTACTCTTTCAAATACTTCACACTCCAAGCTTTATGGACAGTTAGGCCTGTATTACCTCATTTTTGGATGCCATGTATATTTATTATATTTATATTTATATTTGTTATTTTCTTTTTTCTGTTTTTTGTTCTTGTATTTTTAATTATTGCTTGTGCAATTTATATCTTGTTCCATTTATATGCTACCGTGAAAAAAGGGAGAGCTGTCAAACAGAATTTCGTTGCATGAAAATGTGCAATGACAATAAAGAATTTTTTAAAAAATTGTAAGTCATTTAACTCATTTATAAGTCATTTCAAAGACTCAAAATTTTTATCCAGCCAGCCATCCATTTAGCCATTTTCTTCCGTTTAGCCACGTTCAGGTCTAGGTTCAGCAGTCTATGCTCAGACATTTAGACCTCCCTCTCCCTGGCCACCAGCTCCAGCATATCGGGGGGACAGCAAG
>VUQJ01042520.1:0-24774 GCA_015108635.1 Andinoacara biseriatus
TGTCCAGACCCAAACCCAATAGAACATCTTTGGGGCGTCCTCATGGGGAAGGTGGAGGAGCACAAAGTCTCGAATATCCACCAGCTCTGTGATGACATCATGGAGGAGTGGAAAAGCATTCCAGAGGCAACCTGTGAAGCTCTGGTAAACTCCGTGCCAGGAGAGTTAAAGCAGTTCTGGAAATAATGGTGGCCACACAAAATATTGACACTTGAGGAACTTTCACTGAGGGGTGTCCTCACTTTTGTTGCTGCTGGTTTAGACATTAATGGCTGTACGTTGAGGGAAGAATAAATTTACATTTACGCTGCACACAGAAAACTTTTCATTGTGTCAAAGTGTCATTTTGTCAGTGTTGTCCCATGAAAAGATAAACTTAAATATCTGCAGAAATGTGAGGCGTGAACTCACTTTACAGAGAAAACACAACAATGAGACGACCCCCTATGAGCAGCACTTGGTGACGGTGGGAAGGAAAAACTCCCTTTTAACAGGAAGAAACCTCCGGCAGTCATCTGCTGTGAGGGGCTGAGCGGAGGACCCCCAGCCAGTCGCAGCAGAAGGATTGTGACATACACTGTGTTTTAGTTTTTTGAACCCCGTGTGCTGTTTTTTCGTAGGCTGGAGCAGCTTAATGTGTCCAAGACTGGACTTTCTGTCATCAGATTCGAAGATGCTGCCCCTGGTAACAACACATTTCACAGTCCAACAACAACTTCCTGTTTGAATGTGTATATTGTAGGAGGTGAAATCTGAATTTTCTGTAAATAACCTGCTTTAAGCTGAGAATTTCTGCTCTGTAGGTTTTCAAACAGCCATGTTTGCAGCTTTGACCAATCTCAACCTGGACCACAACAACATCACTGAGGTCAGTTTGTTCCTTACTGCATTAACTGAAGTACAGCATCAGTGTGTAGCAGACTTCTGCAGTTAAACAGGTTTCATTTGTATTTTTGTTTCAAATTCAACTTTAGAGCAAATTAAGTAACTGAAAGATTTTTCTGTGGTTACAAAACTAAAACCTGCAGGAAATACTTTGAGTCAGTGTGAGGAGACTTTGTTGCATCAGTTTGTTGAGATTCTGTTAGCATGTGATGAAATTGTGCTTTATTTTAGTTGCTGTAAAAGATGCACAAAATCAGATGTGGGTCTTTGTTACATACACGGCAAATAAATGAAAGGAACATTTTATAAATACATTAAATCTCTATGGGGACAAATCCTGCTGGGTATCCATACTGATATGATCCGGGTAATGTGTTAGGAATGAGAGGATGTCAAAGAGAATCAAAGTGAATAAAATGGTGCAGCAGCCGCCACGTGCTCGGACGCATGCTTGACAACCTCCAGGCTGCTAATGAGACGACAGGTGGCGTCCTTGGGGGTCTCCTGGACGGTCTGAGGTGCAACCTGCTGGCATCAGATGGACCAAAACATAATGTCCCAGAGGTGCTCTAATGGATTTAGGTCAGGCGTACGTGGGGGCCCGTCAGTGGTCAGATTTGACTTGGCTTTCCAAACCCGAAGATTTCTCCATATTGTCTCTGCAGCGCTCAGTCACACTGCGACGGTTTCTGCTGTTTTACTGATCAGCATCATGAATAGAATTTCTTTAAAATAGAATCTATGCCAGGGTAAAGTAAGTCATTTCTCTCTCTCTCTCTTTCTCACTTAGTGGTTTGTGGTGGACGAGCTGGCCAAACTTCCTAGTTTGGTTAAGTTTTCCTGCCGTGGCAACAGGCTGGTGAGCAGCGATGGAAACCCAGAAACAGCCAAGCAGATCTTGATCGCCAGACTGGGGCAGCTGGTTGTGCTGAACAGCTGTGAGGTGAACTGTGTGTTTGCGTGCGTGTACCATCTTTGTGCAGACCGCTTCGCCTTTAAGATGGCTTAGAGTTTGGACAGTGTTTGGAGCGCTGCCTTGTGTGTCTGAGTTATCATTATCAGCAGCACATACCGATCACAGTGACTGGTATGTGCTTCAGTTCAAACGGGTGTTTTCCTTCAGATTAACGCTGAGGACAGGAGGGGAGCAGAGCTCGACTACATCAAGATGTTTGGAGAGGAGTGGCTAAAGGCAGGCGGGCAGAATCAGCTCAGCTCCCAGTTCATCTGCCAGCACCCCCGTTATCAGGCTCTCATCAAGAGTAAGTCGCACTCGGGTCAGCTGACGGGTCAAATTACGACTTGAGGCAGCTGCATTGGATTTTCCTTGAACTCTGTTTGTAGTGACGTGGTTTTCAATCACTAATTTCTGCTGCATTTCTCTTCTTCAGAGTACGGTGCTCCCGAGGAAGGCGAGCTAAAGAAGCCGGAGCCATTTGCCCTGAAAAACCAGCTGTTAAGTAAGTCTGGCCTGTTTCTATCGGCTCTCTGAATAATGACTAAACATGAATCGAGTGTAATCCTTTGTGAATACTTCATTTTTCACTGTCTTCCCTCACAGAGATTACCTTTGTGTTTCCTAATGATGCTAACCGGCAGCCAATCCAAAAGAAGCTTCCAGGTAGAAACTCTAGGCTAGACCATGTTTCTGTCATTAGATTAGCAGAGCTCGCGTCTGTTTTTGGAGCTTTTTACATCTTAAATTGAACTGATGTGCAGCGGAGACGAACAGTGTGGTATGTGTCTGTGCTGCAGCCTCCATGATTGTTCAGAAAGTGAAAGGACTTCTGTACAGGCTGCTCAAGGTCCCTGCAGCAGATCTGAGGCTCACTTACACCAGCTGCAAGGTAGGACATGCTCCCATGCAACACTACTCCCAGCTAATGACAGACTGCAGTGCAGCTGATAGGCTGAGATTAGCATACGTGGTTTCATCAGCAGGAAGTGACACATTTTAGGAAACTACAGCAGCAGGGAGACGTTTATTTGATTTGGCAGGTTTTTTGGATGAGCTTCAAATCCAAAAGGATTTGTTTCCTTTCAGCCTGGAACCAGTCAGGAAATACATCAGCCTTTTAGGGAACGTGGCATTTCAGAGACTTTTATAAAACACCTCAACATTTACAGGTTCAGTGTAGCTGTCATTTGGGCTTCTAATAAAAACAATCTTGATATATTTTGTTGTTTAAAATGTGCAAATTTTGAATAACTGCAACCTTCTTTTTAATATCAGTAAAGAATCTGCATAATGTCAAATAATTGTGTGCAGAAAAACAAATTCATATGCTGCAGCGTGGTTGAAGAACACTGTTCAAAGTGTGACAAAGTGAGGTTGGCTGATGGGTACTGCACTCTGATGCTGTTACATCTGGATGTATCTTGGCTGGAGCACGTCAGCAGGCCTGGTTTTACGTCTATAGTCCATTAATGCAGAAGGATTCCCAGATTTCCTGTACATGACCTTCTCCTTATGGTGCTTTGCTGAGCTCAGGCTGCCTGTGCAGTGACCAAGATGATAGCTCAGCTGAGCTTGATGAAATACTAAAAGCTTTATGAAGGTCCATATTCATTCTGACTCTTCTTGATGGAATTAGACACTGAGCTATTTATGTGAGTTGCATTGTGTTCACTGGCACTGTGGGACCGTAAAGGTCTGATGATCAGATGTTCTTCTTGCTATAGATGGTGGGGACAGAGTTTGAGATGGACAGTGACCTGAAGACGCTGCAGTTTTACTCCATAGAAGATGGAGACCAGGTGCTGGTCCGCTGGTCCTGATCCAGACCAGGACTTGAAGACCCACAAGAAAAACACAACAGACACTTGTGTAATAGAACGTCATGTGACTACACTGCAGCGAGATGCAGACTGACGCTGAGTGGTGGATTTACTGCAAAAGCTACGGTTGTGCACGGCTGCGTACCAGTGGATTTATTGACACCTTATTTGTTGACAGACATATTATTTTTGTGTCGTGCAGAAATGTGAGGAAATGTACAGTTTCCTCACAGCTCCTCGGATCTGATGTTGAAATGTGAACGCTGAGGCCACTTGCTTCCTCAGAGAGGATTAGCATTACTGGGAGAGGTGCAAATTGAGTTGCATCCTGGAAACATGATGAAATGACAGTTTAGAAAACTGCAAATAAAAATCTGAGAACAAAAATTGAGTGTAGTGTAAGTTAAGATATGACACAAAGTCAAGCACAGTCAGTCATTATCAGTTTACTGCTCAGCCAGTAGCTTTTCTTTGTGCCTTGGGTTTCCTGTGTTTGCACATTAAAGGGTGAGTGAGTCCAAAAACAATCATGCTGCCAAATATAAATCAGTGTGGACAGAAAAAACAATCTTCTTCTGACTTCACTGCTGACTGATGGTGCAGTTTTTTCCACTGTCACAGTAAATTGGTGTACAAACGGCATAATAACAAACTGCTAAAACATAATACATCTATTTCTAATAGTGGTGATGTCATTAGTTTGTTAAATCCAAATCAATCCAGGCTGAAAAGACAATACAAAGGGAACAGCGCTGCACAGCTACAGCTCCTTCAGCTTTGCTCTGCTGCCACCTTCAGGTTCTTTCCGTCATTACACCAAGTCCCTGCTGCTGCGTGATCAGATTTTTGACTCACTGAGTTTTGGTTCTGGAAGTGAGAAGATTGTTCACTCTGAGGAGCAGTTAAACAAATATCGTATGTTTTTATGAGCGAATGAAAATGTGCATTAAAACCCACCAACTAAAGACCATTTTGTATTGCATATTCATCTTTTTAACTTTTTACAAGATCACTGGAAGCAGATCAACAGCTTTTACAGTGGATTTGGTTCGCCCGTTCATTTCTAGTGTCACATCCACTCAGAGCAACACCATATGATTTCACTAGCAGAAAAATTTTAAAATGTCTGCTGGAATTTATCGTAGGGCTTTTCTGATTTGTGCTGCCTCGTCTCCTCCTGCCCCCGACCATGATATCGGTCTCACTACGCTATCAAGGATGTCTCTGCTTCTGAAAGGAGGACAGAGGAACTGTAGAGGTGGATGCACAGTTGGATCTTTTGCAGAAATGTTTTTGCCTTCAGTGTATAAAAGAGGTCAAAATATTTAACTACATATTCAAACTTTCTTTGACTTTCCCAGTCGTCATATTTAACCAGCATTTTAAAATGAGGCTCTGCAGCAAAGATATCTCACCTCCTCTCTCCTCACGTCACTTTGAATCTCTGTTTGGAGGCACTAAGACCCGAGCACATAGAAATGTGGCTGTCGATAATGTCCCCTATGAAATGGAAGGTTGACTGCTCCCCTCGCTGGAGTGTCAATGTTAGCTAGAATGCAAAAAAGTGCTTATATGAAAGGGTGAATGAGGTATGTGGTATAAAGCGCTTTGAGTGCTCAAGTAGAAAAGTGTCATAGAAGAACCAGTTTGTTTAAATTGACCATTTAAATGGAGAAATGAGAATGGGGATCAAACCCTGCTGCTTCCTCACTGGCTGTTAGGCCAAACTGACCTGACCTGGTGTTTCGGCCAGAGTTCACTGTAATCCAGTGCGCCAACATGTTGGTCCACAAGTCTGAGATCACATGATTCACATCGTTTTTACCCCGCAGGCTAAAAGGCCTGATGCGGTATTGTCGCCACCCCGCTGGGTGGGCGGCCATTTTTCAACTTTGTGAATGCGATAACTGAAGAACCACACCATAGGTGCACCTACTAAAAATCAGACGAGCTTGAATCTCAGTGACCCCTGATCTCAAAGTAAAGGTCAGAGGTCAAATTTAATTTAATTTTTTTCTTTTAAGGCCTGTCATGTCTGGTATTTTTCGCAATTGGAATGATAACCGAATGCACTGGTGTACCAAACATATTTGCTTTTACAAGAGCAGCTCTATAAGTTTCCTATAGGATATTCTTGTTAATCTTTATATATTTATATAAAGATATTTTTATTTATTTATTTTTATTTATTTATGCCAGGCCTGACAGAGGAAAGAGAAAAAAAGTCATATTTTCTAAAAACTCTTGTGAACTCAGTAACGTGAATGGCATAAATTCCCTCGTCCTCCAGGAACTGCCTGCATAATCTTGTCACGTCACCACCACGACTTTCAACTTTGTGAGCGCCAAAACTCAAGAACAGTGTCACCTAGGATCTTCAAATTCACATCATAGATGCGTCTCCTAAAAAATCTCAGTTTGAATCGTGGGGACCTTGACCTCAAGGTCATCCAATTTCTTCTGCTTATCCAGGGCCGGGTCACGGGGTCAGCAGCCTAAGCAGAGAAGCCCAGACCTCTCTCTCCCCAGCCACCTCCTCCAACTCATACCCCAAGGTATTCCCAGGCCAGCCGAGAAATATAATCTCTCCAGTGCATCCTGGGTCTGCCCGGGGCCTCCTCCTGGGAGGACATGCCCGGAACACCTCACACCAGAGGCGCCCAGGAGGCGTCCTACTCAGATGCCTGAACCTGTCACTGTGGAGGAGCAGTGGCTCTACTTTGAGCCCCTCCTGAAAGGCTTCACTTTTTTTGTGCCTCCTAAAGAAAAACCTACTGTCAGGAGGCTGAGGCAGCTGACAATTGTTTCAACCACTGTTTTTACCTGTTTTACAAGCCCTAACTATATATGTTTTTAACAATAAAAGTTTTAAATTAGATCTAAAACTAAAAATTTTAAAAATCTAATTTAGCAATTTTCTAATTTTGTCTATGTGGACGAAGGTACTGGGTCATGCCATGAAGCTCCCAGCACAGTTTTTGTACTGATGTTAATGCCAGAGGAAGTTTGGAGCTCTGCCGTTATCCAGTCAGCAGAGTATTGGTGACTTTTCATACTATGCAACTCAGAACGTGGGAACCCTGCTCTGTAACTTCAATGTAGTGTATGAAGGGAGTGATTATTTAGGGCATATGTGTCAAATTTATTTCTGGTTTTAACGGGGAGCCAGTGAGACGCTAATATGGGGACGTATGAGTTCACATTCTAGCCCCTGTCAGTACTCCTGTTCTGATATTTGAAATAAATTGAAGGCTTTTCAGGACACTTTTAGAAGGAATTACAATAATCCAGGTGAGAAGAAACAAATGCATGAATTACGTTCCAGCATCACTCAGCAGTTTATTGATCAGATGAAAGAATGTTGTCCCGCATATTCAATAACATATGCTGCTCAAAACAAGTTCTGGCTCACCACACATCTTCTGTGACCAAAAATAAATCAATTCTTCTATCTGTTTTACAATTTCTGTTTAATAAAAGATTTTTTGATACAAATAATTCAATAAAGTATTGCTTTACAATATGGGTCCATCGCTAAAGTGGAGTGGGGTGGGGGTACCTACTGAGCTGCCACAGGGTGTGAGGTGGACATCCTGGCATTATTTACATATGGAGAAAAAATGTTTTTCTTCATGGTCATTTCTGTAATTGCTTTGACTAGAAATGACTAATTCTGTGGGATTAAACCATTTAATTAATATCTTTTGGTCTTCCCTACTTGAGATCTGATGCAATCAAAAAATATGACAGTTTGTGTTTGAACAGTTGTTTATTTTTCTGAACTATATCAGTGACTTCAACCATCACTGAGAGATAAAACATAAACAGGAGGTACAGTTCAACCTGACCTTTGCACACCTTCACAGTGATCACCAGGCTTACATCAGCACCATTGGAAACAAAACAACAACAACAAAGATCAGCTGTATGTTTTGTAAATATTTACATTCGTATAAAAATACACTGTAGGTTTTAGAACAAACAATAGAACTGTAAGTGTTCCAACACCATCAACACTCACAATGGTGCTAGAGCGCCACCTACAGAGTCCATTTTAAAATGACTGAGTACGCCCAAAAAGTCACATTTCATTTCATTATATAAGATTGCTATATCTATATAACTCTAGTATAATTTCACATTGGTAAGGCGTTCACTGTTATCATCACAAATGAAAGTGGAAGAAATGCCCCCTGTGCTTACATATGGAAATATGTAAGTTATAGAAGGGAATCTGCAAATGCAGCCAAACCACCAATTCACTAATGTGAAAGATTCAAACCTGAGACGTCAAAGTTTTCAATCAAGTCAGGAAATCAAGCTGTAATTTGTCATCCGTCCACAACATTTCGTTCAATTTGAAGCTTCTTTTTTAAATCTAGAACAAAAACCTCTGAGGAATTTTTTCCTTTCATAAAAAAGAATATTCGATCTCTCACAAAGCCCCTTTAGACCATATCCATAAGAAAGCAATAAGGAGGTTAAACATAGATTAAAAATATATATAAACTATAAACAACTGTTCAGTACCTTTTCAAATTTATCACCTGATCAGCCAAAGTGAGTTTGTGTTTCGGTCTCTCAAGAAGAGCCACCTTAGAAACAGGCCAGACATCAAGTCTGAATTCAACAGTAACAGGAAGGAAGTCTCACGTCATCATAAATACAGTGAGGTCTGAACAGCTCTCAAGGACCTAAAGCTATATGACTTTAAGATGATTGTCAAAATTTTGAGTTCAAGTATGAAAAGTAGAAAATGCTACTGTCAGAACGTTGTCCTCGCTCTACAAGCTCACAGGTTCCTCTCCACACACTGGCCCTCATTGGTGTCTGGGCAGCGACAGGTGAACCCTCCGAGCCGCGGCAGGCACAGGTGAGAACATCCACCGTTGTCTGCACAGTAGTTAAAGACTAAAGCATGAAGGGAAGAGGAGGGAACAAAACAATTACTTTGGGATGTCTGATAGTCATGGTGGCAGAAGACTCACAACTGTGAACAAGACTGACGGCGTCATCCATCACGATGTGCAACACTTCCATATTTATATGATGGTTACAACTCAGATTGATTGTCAAATGGTCATTTTAGCAGCTTTTGCATTCACATACACATTCTCTTTATAACTAGTGTCCCTTTGTGTTCTCAAAAAGAGCATTGCATGCACAGGTTTACATGCAGAGGCTCAGCTCTTCTATGCATCTGTGGAGTGGCTGTTTGCTTTGTCCAACGTAGAGGTTCGAGCACTCCTCACTGCACTACGTACACTGTGTTGCTTAGCTTGTGTTTGGGAGTTTTTGTCCTTTGGAGTTTTTGTCTTAGAGTGTGGCTGCGTCTGAACTGGGATGCTTGGAGAAAATTCCCCTGAGTTGCTCTGACAAGCCTGCCACATAAGGGATGATGTTGTTCAGTTTGTCATTCTAGGACAATCCTCCTACCTTTGAAGCACTGGTGGCAAAGAAAGAAACTACAAATCCCGAAAGCCACCTATGACTCTGTTTCCTTCCCTCACACTTCCTCCTCCACCCTCTGCTTTCCATTCCAGTTTGCTGCGCTCTTCCCAAGTAAAGCCCCCTGAACTAATGCAGATCAGCAGAGCGTGGTTGAGTGCAGAGGAGCCACGGAGACAGACTGAGGTACAGAGTGTCTCTACTACAGTCAGCCCATTGTCACCTGTCCCGTGCCCCCAATAAGGTTGGGGATACTGATGGGTGGCTCTTCAATCTGCTCTTCCTCATTTATTGTTGCCAGTAACAATTTGTGTTAATCTTTCCGTCTCCAGGCGTTAGTTGACTCCAGAGTGGGGCACAATGTTTTGGAGGCTACACAGTTGAAATTAGATTTGCAGCCACTAACGACGCAGTTTCCTGTTACAGGCCATTTAATCCAGAATTAAACAGAATTTCTCGGTGTATCCAAGTCAGGGAAGGTTTCTGCCTCGGTGGCCTCAGAATTTCATTTCTGCTTTGTGTGGATAATGTGGTTCTGTTGGCTTCATCGGGTGGTGACCTCCAGCTCGCACTTCCATGGCAAGAAAAAGGTGGAGATTCCACTCCAGGTCAGAGACGAGCTGCTGCCCCAAGTGGAGGATTTTAAGTATCTCGCGGTCTTGTTCATGAGTGAGGGGAGGAGACTGTCAGTCGGACTTGGCTGTAGTGATGCGGATGCGGCACCAACCTTCCATGGTGAAAAGCTCTCTGTTTATTGGTCGATCTACATCCCTACCCTCACCTACGGTCAAGACCTTTGGGTAGTGATCAAAAGAAAAAGATCATGGATACAAGCAGCGGAAATGAGCTTCCTCCAAAGGGTGGCTGGCCTCCCCCTTAAAGACTTAGAGAGGGTGAAGAGGGGAATCATTCAAGAGGGACTCAGAGTAGAGCTGCTACTACTCCACATCAAAAGGAGCCAGATGAAATCTGATTAGGATGATTAGGATGTGTCCCAGGATGCCTCACCTAGGATGGTGAGGTCTTCTGGGCATGTTGTACCAGGAGGAGGCCCCGGGGTTGACCCAGGACACGCTGGAGAGGTTGTATCTCTTAGCTGGCCTGGGAGTCAGACCACGTGTTTGAACTGCATGGTACTCCTTTTGATACTGTGTCTGACAAAAGGTCCCTAATTCATCTCGCAAGACCTTTTGCACTTCCTTAGGGGCCAAAGTCTGCCTGCGTTCTGGTTTCCTTCCCCAAACTAATGGTCAAACATAAAAATTTGAATCATTCAATTTAAGGCCAAACTTCACTGTGTTACCTCCAACAATGCCAAATCTTTTAGTTCTCAGTTATCATGGATCGAGTCCACTTGGTTCTACATCATCTTCAGAGAAGTCGTCAGGCTTGGGACCAAAGCAGAGTCCTTCAGAAGGACTCTGCTCCTTTCAGAGTACATCCAACCTTTCATGTGTCCCTTTAACAAGGGACTGTGCATTAGATAGGTATATCTATTTACAGAGAGTGTATATCTGTATAACCAAGATCTGGAAATGGTTAATATGGCTTTCTTTTATTTCATGTTCATTTGTGTTTTTATGTTAATATTTGTTACTTTTATGTTTGAAATCAAGATTTTATTCATTCACATCTCTTATAGAGTCGAACCCAACGTTGTTGGTCTGAAGCAGCCCTTTACCATAATTACTGAAACAATAATCATTAGTTTAAGATCAAATTCTCTAGAACACCCAAGAGTGAAAACGTATCACAGTGATGTCGGCTAAATTAAATGCTGTTATTAGCAGATTGGCCAGCTGGCAGGAGGAGCGTATAAACATGACTATATGGGAACTACAGTTGGAGGAAGTGACTGGGCACTTTATCATCAGTGGCTTTTCTGCATTTATGTCCCAGAGAAACCAGCAGTTTCTCACAACTGCCTGCTGTATAGTTCTGGGCTCTAAGCCAGCTGGAAGTCTCCATATCCACAGCTGGCTTCCCTGAGGTCATATCAGCCTGGAATTCCCACACTTATATCCAGTCACATACTATGGAATTTGGATTGAATTAATGCGCTTGCAGAGCATAGCTATTCTCATTTTTATTCCCACTGCACTAAACTGCTGTGAAATAGACTCCATTGAGCTCCGTAGCCTCAGTGGTAAAGAGTTAGGTCACTTAGAAAATATCCAATTCACATGCTGTATAAGCGCTTTGAGTGCTCAGTTAGAGTAGAAAAGCGCTATATAAGAACTAGTCCATTTACCATTTACATGTTCATTGTTCACAAACCTCAAACCACTGCAAGCATATTCTGCATATTCATATTAGGTAGGCATAAAGAGCCAACAACAACATCACTAACTGCATGTCACCGGAGTACCTGGAGAAAACCCACGCAGACACGGGGAGAACAGGTGGATTCAAACCCAGAACATGAAGCTGTGAGGCAGCTAACCACCACACCACCATGCTGCCCTCAGTAATAATATAAAAAAATTAATCAAACCAATATTTTCCCCCACTTTTAGTATTTGTGCTAAGCTATTTAAACTCAGATGCTAGGTTTTTCTCTTTTTATTCTTTTTTTTAAAAACACCTGGTACCTGAAAATTTTCTCTAACCTTTACAAATTTTCACCACATTTTTCCTATATACAGTACTTTAAGATTTCTTATCTTTTCTTCTTCCTCATCTTCTTCAGGCCCTGGTTTCCTCTCCCTTTTCAGTCACTACTCTTTAACTTTCAGAAGTTTTACCTTGTGGACACTGTGTTGTTGTCGTGGCAATGCCATACAGCCGAGATCGTTTCTGGGGCAGAAACTCTTCTGTCTCTCTCTCCAAGTGACGGTCCACAGCCACCACAGCCTCCCTGTAAAATACCCACAACATTTGAATATTTCACCACATATTGAGGTGTCATATATGCCACACTTCAGACCTTTAGATGACTAGAGAGCATCTTAGAGAGCAAACAGCAGCGATTTGAGGAGCAGCGTTCATGACGTTTAATGGGTGGAACTCTGGGATTCTGGAAAGCTTCATTTTACTTCCAGTCTATAGCTCTGCTGTACTGGGCTGATTATTTCTGTAACTCCAATAATGTCCAACATAATTGAAGCTAAAAATCTTGATAGTTTTGAGACATGTCTTTCTGGATTTGGATTAGCAGATCTCTAAGTAAATAAATGCCCTAAGTATGTGTATCAGGTGGTACCTCCTCCAGTCAGTGTAATAGAGGTTTCTTCCAAAGGAAACCAGGGAGAACGGATACTGGATTCCTTCAACGATATTCCGCCTCAGCTGGCGATGAGGATCCATACACTCCACCTTCCGTGTCCCTGCAAATTAATATGGGTCAGTCATCCAGGAACACATGACTAACAGGAGCTCGGAGCACTCTGTATATTTCCTACCTGCATCAGCCCAGCACAGCTGCTGGTTTTCGTGGTCAAAGGTCAGACCATTGGGAAGTGCCAGGTTGTCTTTGACCAGAACAATGCGCTCTGTCCCATCCATATTGGACATCTCAATTTTAGGCCCGTCTCTGTTCCAGTCTGCCCAGTACAGCCGCCTGAGACCAACAGCATAAAAACAGTTAGAAAAAATTGCTATTGGGAGGATTCATCATTTCACTATTTCTGCTCTGATTTTACTTTTACAACTGCCCGTCTCAACCAAATTAGCTTTAGTCAAGAGTTTTATTTGTTATGCAATTCAATTAAGTTCAATACACGTATACAGTTCAATTCAATTCAATTCAATTTTATTTATACAGCACCAAATCACAACAACAGTCGCCTCAAAGTGCTTTATATTATTAGGTAAAGACCCTACAATAAATAAAAAACCCAATAATCAAAACAACCCCCTATGAGCAGCATTCGGCCACAGTGGGAAGAAGGTAGATGAGCCACTATGGCAACCTTTACAGGGAGAAACTGAAACAAGAAGTAGTATATAGTAAACAGAGTATCAGTACTACTACTCATTGTACTCACTGTTACATACTGTTACTGCTAATACTAATACAAATACTTTTACCCGTATGATGGGTTGGTGACGATGGGTCGAGGGTTAATCAGGTCGGTGTCAAATAGGACTCTGCGATGACTGCCGTCCAGCTTGGAGACCTCTATGGTGTCTCGCATGGAGTCAGTCCAGAAGAGAAGGCGGGCTATGTGGTCAATTGCAATACCTTCAGGACTCTGCAGCTCTGAGCAGGAGCAGAGATACTTTAGTTTAAACACTGGACACAGGGACTGAAACCACTGCTGCACTTAACTGCCTGAAGGCAATTCTGACAGTGGACTCAGCTTTGTGCAGCATTCAATACTGTTGACCATCATATTGTACTCCAGAGATTACAGGATCCTGGAGGTGAAAGTACTGTGCTGAAGTGGTTTAAATTATATCTAATAGACTCCAATTTGTTCATGTAAATGTGGAGTCTTCCTCACACACTAAGGTTCATTACACAATGTAACACGATGTTTGTCGTTGACAACTCTTTTTATTGTAAAGCAACAGAAAATGTCCATTATTCCTGCAATTGCTTGTTTTTAAAACTTTTGAAACTTCTAAATTTTTAAATTAAAAATCAAGAATTTTTCTTGATTTGCGTGAATGCAACAAATGACTTTCACAGGGTTCTTTGCTTGGATCGATTCTATTTACATTATACATGCTTCCCTTAGGCAGTTTTATTAGAAGTCATTGCTATGCAGATGATACCCAGCTTTATCTATCCATGAAGCCAGATGACACACATCAATTATTTATTTTATTTAGGAATGTCTTAAAGACATAAAGGCCTGGATGACCTCTAATTTCCTGCTTCTAAATTCAGATCAAACTGAAGTCACTTTACTCTGTCCTAAAAATCTTCAAAACATGATCTCTAACCAGATACGTTGGATGGCATTACCTTGGCCTTCAGTGATTTACTGTCTCACTGGCTAAATAAAGAAGTTCAAAGTAGGCTTTAATGCATAACTTATCCTACATGTGAGTAACCCAACAGAAAATTGTGAGCTCCAGCCTCTTGTGTTCAAGTTCAGTAAAAATTGGAAGATGATATAGAAGTACTTCTCAGTTATGATTATTGAACCACGACATCTGTTGTACCTTTAGTGATAACTTGGATGATGTCTCCTCCACTAAGGCTGGCCTTGCTGATGGCTGGTCCGGTGATGTCGGTCCAGTACACCATCTTGTCCAAACAGTCGTAGGCCACAGCAATCACTACTCGGTCCTGTAAATGAAAAAAAGCAACCCTTGTCATTGGTTTAGTGACCAAAGCCCATTGCAGTGATGTTACCATGTTATCAAATGTAGATTAATAAAAATGATGGTAAATAATAGAAATGACAAGTCAAACAACCAACTAATATCTCTTTGAAAATTGTAGATATCTAACCAAGTAACTAGATCTACACAACCTTGTGGATAACCAGGTAGTTTTGGGAATACCTGATTCACATCCAACTCCAAGAAAACTGCTGGCTGCCAGTTTCCCCATCCTCCACCCCCACCCTCAAAAAAAGCTAGAACTGTATAATAATTAATTTAATTAATTATAATTAATAATAATTACATCTTTCAATAGATCTTCATGGGGTGCATATGAGCCTTAGTGAGTTTATTCACCATATCAATTCAAGTAAGAACCAGGAATAAGAAATGCTAAAATCATATAGAACACAGTCACTTTCTGTGATGGGCATAATTATGGTAAAAAATTAAGTCATCTGAGATTTTTAGCCAAATCATCTGTGGCATCAACTTGAGCAGGTCACATCATTCTCTAGTTACTGTGTTCACAAAGTTGAAAGTTGGCCACCCGCCTGCCCAGCATGGCGATGACAATACCCCATCAGCCTTTTAGGCTGAGGAGTAAAAAAGTTGGGGTGCTATGTTAAATGTAAATAAAAACAGATATGACCGTCATGGAAATGACTACATGGACATGGAATACTCATTTAAAATGGACTGAGACAAATCAGAAAACTGTTCTTTGGTCAGATTAATCAATTTTTTAAATTTGAAAGCTGCATCCTCCAAATGAAAGGAACCATCCTGCCTGTTATTAGCGCTCATTTAAAATCCTGCATCCCTGATGGTATGGGGATGCATCAGTGTGTTTGGACCTGGAAACTTGCAGATCTGGAAAGAAACTATTGATGGGAAACCTCTCCCATATTAGAGATATTAGAGCAGCACTGTCCTCCTGTTTGATAACTACAGTGTGCAGCTTATTTAGGAGATTATAGACTATTTTTAAAGATTTGTTTTAAATATTTGCATCATACTTCAGCAGTAATCAGTGGGCTTTATAGTTCATTTCCCACAGTCTATAGTTTATTTCACACAGTTCTTTCAATATGCTTTAGCTTGTAAGGTAGAGACACCCTCCACCTCCACTCATTGATTGTCATACAACAGTGCAATATATATGTGAGCAAGGTTATTGTTCTTACAGGGATGTGGAGCAGAGGTTTGGCCTCCTCCTTCTTAATGATGTATCCATCAAGTGGCACGTGTTCAATCTTCCCGCTTTGAGCAAACAGAAGATGCGTTCCAGGAGTGATGGAGTGGATGTCAAGCCGTGGGGTCGGACCCAGAGGAGTGGGAGTAACTGCCTGATCGATACCTGTGTAGGAGGAGAGTTACAGTGGCAGTGGGTTTAGTGTATAGATTCTACATTTGGTCTCTAACTTTCATTCACCAAGATATTCTTCCCACTGTTGCCAAAACAGCCGCATAGGGGTTGTTTTGGCTAATGGGTTTTCTCTATAATTATTGTAGGATCTTTAACTCACAATATACTCAATGTTTGTTGTGATTTGGTGCTATATAAGTAAAATTTAACTGAATTGAATATCAGTTCCTCTAAAACATTATTACCTGGCAATATCTGAAACACCCAGAAGGCCATTTAACATTTACAGATTGATTGATTTATTTACCAGAGATTATATAAAGGTATCTGTACAGCATTATATTAAATGTATATACCACCTAAACAGTATATGCTCTGCTGGACATCTCTTTATATTTAAGGAAAAAACGTCTGTCCATGGCATGATGTGATTAAATTACTCGGATGGGGGAGGTCATTGTGACAACTACAATACAGCTTATTTTTATAAATCACAGATTTAATCTTTTAGTTATTTATTATTCTGAGTGTTCCCATTTACACTGCCTGGTCAAAAAAAAGAGTAGCCACCAAAAAAAAGGTCACACACTAATATTTTGTTGGACCACCTTTAGCTTTGATTACGGCGTGCATTCGCTGTGGCATTGTTTCGATAAGCTTCTGCAATGTTGCAAGATTTACTTCCATCCAGTGTTACATTAATTTGTCACCAGGATCTTGCAGTGATGATGGCAGATTCTGACCACTGCACAAAGCCTTCTCCAACACATCCCAAAGATTCTCAGTGGGGTTGAGGTCTGGACTCTGTGGTGGCTGATCCATGTGTGAATATTATGTCTCATGCTCCCAGAACCACCCTCGAGTCGAGCCCAATAAATCCTGGCATTGTTATCTTGGAATATGCCCGTGCCATCAAGGAAGAAAAAAATCCATTAATGGAATAACCTGGTCATTCAGTATATTCAGGTAGTCAGCTGACCTCATTCTTTGAGCACATAATGTTGCTGAACCTGGACCTGACCAACTGCAGCAGCCCCAGATCATTGAACTGCCCCCACAGGCTTGTACAGTAGGCACTAGGCAGTCATGGGTGCATCACTTCACCTGCCTCTCTTCTTACCCTGATGCACACATCACTCTGGAACAGGGTAAATCTGGACCACACGACCTTCTTCCATTGCTCCAGAGTCCAATCTTTATGCTCCCTAGCAAATTAGCCTTTTTTTCTGGTTAGCCTCACTGATTAGTGGTTTTCTTAAGGCTGCACAGCTGTTCAGTCCCAATGCCTTGAGTTCCCTTTACATTGTGCATGTTGAAATGCTCTTACTTTCACTATAAAACAGCCCTGAGTGCTACAGTACTGTTGTTTTTCTTTGATTTGATTTCACCAAAGTGATCACCAATCACCATCAATCAGGGACTTTTTTCAGGCCACATTTCTTACTCGAAGACGATGGGTCCCCACTATCCTACCGATTTTTTATAATGTGTTGGACAGTTCTTAACCCAATTTTAGTAGTTTCTGCGATCTCCTTAAATATTTTCTCTGCTTGATGTTTGCCAATGATTTGACACTTCTCAAAAAGACTGACATCTTTTCCACGACCACACGATGTGTCTTTTGACATGGTTGTTTAAGAAATGAGAAGCAATTCATTGCAGCAGCTGGGGTGAAATAACTTGCTGCCAGCTGAAAGATAATCGCCCATGAAGTAATTATCCAATAGGAGACTTGTACCCATTTGCTTAGTTAAATCCAGGTGGCGACTTTTTTTTTTGGCCAGGCAGTGTATTCTTTAATTGCTAAAAGCTATCCAATGAATGATATAAGCTGAGGTTATCCAGCTAGCTTGTAATTAAGTTGTGCTGCATGAATCAGGTATAGTCTCTTAAATGAAGGAGTAATTTTCAAACAGCAAGCTAGCCAGTGTGATAACCAGAAAAGCTCTCTTTCAGTTTCTGACTTGAGCCAATCAAGACAGTATAATGCCAGGAATTCATTCACAATAGCAGGCAAGCTAACATTAGCCAAAGTTAGCTTGAAAAAAGTCAGCTCGAGTGATCCCATACCCAGTTTAAAATATGAACCTACACTATAATGCCAAAATTATTCGCTCGTCTACCTTCACAAACATATGAACTTGAGTGACATCCCATTCTTCATCCACAGAGTTTGATTTCTTGTCAGCCCAGCCTTTGCAGCTTCAACTGTCCTGGGAAGGCTTTCCACAAGGTTCAGGAGCATGCTTATAGGAATTTTTGACCATTTTTCCAGAAGCGCTTTTATGAAGTCAGACACTGATGTTGGAGAGAAGGCCTGGCTCACAGTCTCCACTCTAATTCATCCCAAAGGTGTTCTATCAAGTTGAGGTCAGTACTCTGTGCAGGCCAGTGAAGTTCTTCCACACCAAACTTGCTCATCCATGTCTTTATTGACCTTAATTTGCACACTGGTGTTCAGTGGTGTTCAAGTCCAGTGCTTTACATCACTGCATCCGACACTTTGCATTGCACTTGGTGATGGAAGGCTTGGATACAGCTGCTTGGCCATGGAAGTCCATTCCATGAAGCTCTCCACACACTGTTCTCTCGCTAATCTTAGGCCAGATGAAGTTTGGGAGCCTGTAGTGACTGACTCTGCAGAAAGCTGGTGACCTCTGTGCATCATGCACCTCAGTATTCACTGACCCCGCATAACGTTGTGACCTAAATAATGTGCTGGTCCCACTTTTGCTGCCAAAACAGCCCCGACCCAATGAGGTATGCACTCCACTAGATCCCTGAAGGTGTGTTGTGGCACCTGCACCAAGATTTTACCAACAGATCCTCTAATTCCACTAAGTTGTGAGGTGGGGCCTCCATGAATCGGTCCTGCACATCCCACAAATGCTTCATTAGGAAATACCGTTTCCATGACAGGGAGTACATGGTCTTCTACAATGCTTAGGTAGGTGGTACATGTTGCACACACACCCATGTGATGTAAAAGAAAAATGTGATTCATTAGACCAGGCCACCTTCTTCCATTGTTCTGTGGTCTAGTTCTGATGCTCACGTGCCCATTGTTGGTGCTTTTGGTGGTGGACAGGGGTCAACATGGGCACCCTGACTGGTCTGCAGCTATGCAGCCCCATACACATCAAACTGCACTGTGTATTTGGACACCTCTCTATCAGAACCAGCATTTGCTTTTTCAGCAGTTTAAGATAAAGTGGCTTGTCTGTTGGACTGGACCACACAGGCCAGCCTTCGCTCCCCACGTGCATCACTGCCGCTCTGCCGCTCATGACCCTGTGGCTGGTTCACCATGGTTCCTTCCTTGAACCTTTTTTGATAGATACTGACTACTGCAGACCACTCCATGAGAACTCCACTTTTGGAGATGCTCTGACACAGTCATTTAGCCTTCACAAATTCACTCAAATCCCCCCACTTGCCCATGTTTTTCCTGCTTCTAACACATTGACATTGAGAACAAAATGTTCACTTGCTCCCTAATATATAGTACCAGTCAAAAGTTTGGACACACTTACTGTAAGTTTGTCCAAATTTTTGACTCATACTGTATCCCACCCACTAACAGGTGCCATGATGAAGACAAAATGTTTTTGCCAATTTTGATCTCTATTATATTGTCTAGTAAGGGCTAGATGCTTTTGTAGTAATGTTACTTGGGCACCAGGGGGCACAGGTTTTAGATTGGTTGTTTTAAGGAAGGCTTTAGGGGCAGGAGGAAGCCACACAGTTTTTCAACTATGAGTGTTTTTATGTTCTGAAGGTTATGCCGTGTTTTTAATCCTTTTTTGTCTTTTGGAGCTTATATTTGTCTCTTCATCATGCACTCATGTTTTTGTAGATGTTTGTAAGCTTTAGATGATCAATAAAGTGTTATGAATATTGGACATCGCAGACCTCATTGTTGGGAATGGCTTCAGATTCCCTCAAGTGGCCTTTTGGTGGTAGGATTGCCAATGCAGATAATGAGTGTTATTCACCTTTCAGTGGTCATAATGTTAAGCTTTATATTAATCAACTGCTATAAAATTACCATTTATTTTCCCCTCCATGTCATTCGGGCCTATTTCTGGCATACAAAAAGCAGAAACATGAATGTTGAGGCTTCAGAATGTGAAGTTCAGAATTAATGAGTGATGGAAATTGTTATGCCCATCTCTAATATACAGTCTATGAAACTTTCTTGATTGAGTTATCAGTTTTACAAAAAATAATTTATATGTCTATAAGTAGCAGTTTAGAGAAAGTATATGACTATATAAAGTGTGATCATTTTGGATAATATTCATTATACTTTTTTGTGAAGTCCAGCTCTGTTGCTGGGATCAGGCGATACTTACTGATAACACTATTACTAGAGGATTTTAAAGTAGGAGACTTACACAGAGGAGGGTTACTCTGAGGTCCTGTGCGGGTGTTCGGGATCTCGTGCCCGTTGGCGTCCACACACCAGCACTGCCCAATGCTTTGGTGGCATTGTGTGGGCTTGTAGGCTCCATGCTCATCACATTGTGGAACGTACTGACCGACAACTGGACGAGGACGAAATGAAGAGACGATGCCAGAACCAGCACTGGCTATAGCGCGTTCTCGTTGCTGCTGACACTGGGTCTTCTCACGCTCTGAAGATACACAAAAACAGAGAACATGTCCACAGAGTGAGCGTTACTCTACAAAAATCCTATAAATCGTACTATCGTTCGTTAGAGATTCGAAACCAGTAAGTTACTGGTTTGTGGTGACACAGTAGTAACATGATAATACTAAGCATCCAAACCACTAACATTAGCAGTCAATAAAATGCATTTGCGCAGTCACCTGGAATAATTACAGCAGCATAAGCTGATTGCCGCAGATCTAAGGGAGAGTTCAGGATCACCTGATCCAGCACTAACTATAAGCTCTATTAAAAAGGAAAGTTTTAAGCCTAATCTTAAAAATAGAGAGGGTGTCTGTCACCTGAATCCAAACTGGGAGCTGGTTCCACAGAAGAGGGTTCTTAAAGCTGAAGGCTCTGCTTCCTATTCTATTTTAAATATCCTAGAGACCGCAACTAAACCAGCAGTCTGAGAATAAAGTGCTCCATTAGGGTGATATGGTACTATGTGGTCTTTAGGATCTTGTATATGAGGAAAATGATTTTAAATTAAATTCTGGATATAAAAGGGAGCCAATAGAGAGAAGCCAGTATGGGAGAGATATGCTTGGGGTGGCTGTAGCACAGGAAGGTCGGTGGTTCGATTCCTGGCTGCTTTGGGCCACATGCCAATGTATCCTTGGGCAAGATACTGAACCCCAAGTTGCTCTCCGACGCAAGCGTTGGAGTATGAATGCATGTGTATGATACATAATAAAAGCACTTAGCTTAGATACACATGGAAGTATGAATGGGTGTGACTGGTTAAATGTAAGAGTGTAACTGCTTTGAGTGCTCAGGCAGAGTAGGAAAGCACTTTATAAGAACTAGTTCATTTACCATCTTTCTAGTCCCTGTCAGTACTCTCACTTTTGGATCAACTGAAAGCTTTTTGGGGAGCTTTTAGGACAACTGAACTGATAATGCAATAGTTCAGTCTAGAAGTAATAAATGCCTGACCTAGTGTTTCAGTATTTAATTACTGCCACCTTAAATGTCTGAAGTATTGAGCACATTAATAGAAATAGACTGTTTATACTTTAGATTGAAACATTAATTAATGGCGAGGAATTCTTTAAAAGGTCTTGTAGGAATGAGGTCTAAAAGACATGTTGATGGTGCAGAGTCTGAATAAATAGTAGTAGTATTGAAAGTAGCTGTATATAACAATATATCTGTGAGATGTTATGAATGATTTCTTTCTCTAATAATTAAAATGCTGTTTGCTAAGAAATTCATGAAGTTGTTAGTAATTAAGGTTAAAGAAAAGCTCAACAGAGCTGAAAATAAACCTGGGTTGGTTCTCATTTTTCTCAGTTAGTGATGAATAGTAAGATGCCCTAGCTTTACAGAGGGCTTTTTAAAATTTTTATAGAGCAACAAACTTTTTTCTAGGCTAAATGATGATCTTCCTAATTAGCGAAATGCCTTTCCCTCTCCAGCTTATGGCTCATCTGCTTTAAACACTTCTGGTTTGAAGCTTTCTTTTTCCGAGGAGCCACAGGATCCAGAGTCACCGAGTTAGCAACACTGAAGCCAACACTCACATTGTGTTGAATTCAAGTTCATTAAAACAATACAAACTTTGTCTGGTTTTGTAGCATTCTACATTTTAATGACCAACATAATTAATCAGTTATTTAAAAGAAAATACATCTACTAAACATGAATGCTAGCTTTGTTTAAAATCTACACAAGTCTAACTGGAGCAGACTTTATTTTTAATGCCTTGCTCCTGAAGCTTTTAGTACGTGGCAGCTGCAGATACAAACACGTGGGAGCCATAAAATCGAAGGACAGATTAAAGGAGGAGGTTCTTTATCTCTGTGGTCATGTCCCACACTGTCATCTCAGAGAACGTTGCCTATCTTCACACTCTTATCCTCAAAGGCATTTATAAGATAAACCACAAGCCAGCCATAACAGTCTCATCAGACCAGATAAAAGGGTGTCCTCACAGCACCACGTCTGCTGCCAGCGGTCAGACAGAAAAGGAAGACCCCTCAGAGAGGATTAAAGACCGACTGTCGAGACAAAAGACAACAAAGATGCAAGTTTTGACATGGGACACTAAATGATGCCTTCAGAGCTCAGACAGGTCATAATAAAGGATGAAAATATGACAAAAACTTTGGTGCAGAGCAGTAAAGCTGTAATTAACTGTGAGCTTTCAGATCCAGACAGCTGGAATCACTGAAGTATTATTACTTTGACTTCTGACTATGATTTTGCTTAGTTGCTGGTTTTACATTTTTTACAGGCGAAGGAGAAAATAAAGGAGAAAGACAAAGTGAATTAAGAACAAACAAATCTACAAAGTAACAATTCTGTTGTGTTTCCTGCACACAAATGTTACTTGAATGGGCCACAGACGCATATTTGGTCCCTAATTTCAGCATTTTTAATTTTTATAGTTTTAACAGTTCTTGATTTTAACTGTTCAGGTGACAGTAACCAGTTAGCACTGGGTGCTTTCCTCACTGGTTGACCTGCAGTCCTCAGTATCATTTATCATTCAGCAGCAGAAAAGATCTCATCCAGAGGTCAGACTTACCCAAACTCCACCTTCTTTTACTGCAGCTGGTGAGGACAGACCTTGTTCTGCTCTGAACATCCGCTGTGAGCTGCAGGGCCACTCCAACCAGAACCTACAGAACCTAATGTGCTACTACGCTGAGCTCACTGAGACCCCAGAGCAGAGCGAGGAGTAGTGCCAGCAGCTGCAGTCTAAGACCCCGTAGCTGGAGTTTATCTTCAGACTGACAGACTTGCGAGAAAGCAGTGGATTTATTGCTCGTTTTTGCCACAAAGGGACAAATTAAAAGACATACATTCATGAACCTCAGCCGTACTGTCTTCCAGAATTTAGTCTGTTTATACTGTGATCTGTTCATCAGCTGCTTTCACTGCCATGCTGCAACCTCTCTCCCACCAACCATCACTCCCAAACCACCTTCAGCTCAGGTATTTTATGGACACAACCATTTATACTCAAGAGTTTACGCAGCTTTCATTTGGCTCTGAAATGTCTGGAAAACTACCTTCAGTTTTCTTTAGTTTGGTTCCTCCAAATCAGCCATTGTTTCTGAACCATCAGCCCTGACCTGTAAATGTGCAGACAGCTGTGAGTGTGTGTGCTGGTTTTCTACCTGAGGACACGGGACTGCAGAGGAAGCCATCTCCGTGGAAACCAGGACGACACTGACAGGCGAAGGAGCCCTGTGTGTTGGAGCAGAAGGCTTCAGCGTGGCATCGATCCTGCTGCTGACACTCGTCTATGTCTGAGCAGGAAGAAAAACCAAAAACCAAACTGCTCGTCAGGATTAATGCTTCATCCTGTGTCATATGTGGCACATCAGATGTGAAAGTAGTAGATCTTAACTGTGCTATGATCATGTTTAATATAGCATAAAAGGGAACAAAAAAACATCTTGGGATTAGCGTACACCAGCCATGATGCCCGAGTTCTCAAGCGTCGCTGTGGCCCAATTGGAAGGTTGGCATATGGCATTCCGACTGGTGGACAACCTGGTAGGCTCTTCCAGTGTTTCGGAGAACCAGTATTTACCATCTTCAGACTCTGGCTACAGTTTGGTTTGAGAACAAAATGGGGTTGTATCTTTGAGTGGGTGCGTCTATCCCAGATGTCATAGAACAAGAGGCAGCGGTACTCCCTGGACAGGCCACCAGTCTGTCTTAGAGCTAATATAGAGAAAGACAACCATCCAAACCTATCGGCAACTTACTCTAACCCCACTGAGTGCAAACCCACACAAACATGGGGAGAACATGCAAGGTTTACACAGAAGTGGTCTAATGATCAGCTTTTGAAACTTTATGACAATCACTGACATACGCAGCTGTTAATTATGGGTTCTGAGTAGACACTTCTTTAATTAAAATTATAACAAAATAGTCAACAAAACACTTTAACCAGACAGTGTATTTATAATGCAAATGGTTTAGTCATCCTCCCCATGAAGGTCTGTGACCAGGTGCTGGACAGGAGAGTTCTTCTGCTAGTTGAACCTCAGACTGCTGGACCAGTTCTTGATCTTCTCAAGGATAATAGAGTGTGCATGGGAGTTTGCCCATTCAGTTTACATGTGATTTGTAGACTTGGAGAAAGCATTTGATTGCATCCCTGGATGGATGATTTTGTCTTACAGGTTTATCCACAGAGGCTTTTATCCAGCCAAGAACATGGCTGAACAGTCTTCAGTCTAGTGGGTCCTTAGCTGAGCTAGTGAAAGGTAGCATAAAAGGTATGAGAGGAAACCATTTTCATATTCATTGCCCAAATATCCAGACAATCATTGAGACCTATCTTCAGCTACAAGAAGAACAAAGAGTCCTGAAAAAAACG
>VUQJ01042524.1:0-14282 GCA_015108635.1 Andinoacara biseriatus
TCAAGGCTACAAGTACAGTCAGTAAAATATCGATACAAATCAACCTCAGTCTCATTGAGCGTGCTACTGCAACACTTTTGTACTCTGTTGAAACAGCTCCATAAAATATTGAGTGTTTAGTAATATGGTTAAAAGTAGTTTGCAATTTTCATATTAAAATTGTGGAAATATGCAGCTACATGAAACTGAAGATTACATCTGAAAATTGTAACTGCCATCACAGCATCCACAGCAGCTCTGGCTGAAGATGAGTGCTGTAAAAGAGCCTTCAACATTTCTTCAGTTTCCGAAAGAAAACCATACACGGGGCAACAACAGTTATGTAATCTGGTTTTTTGTCTAGACTGTGATCGTACTCTCCCGGTCTCATACACAACTTCCCTGGAGTGACATCACATGAGCACCAAACCACTGACTAACACTAGCCACACATAACTGTGTGCTATTAACAGTAGAAGAAGAAATGCCAGCCTTTAACTGCCAAACATACACGGCCTGGCCAAAAAAGTCACACACTAATAGTTCGTTGGACCACCTTTAGCTTTATTTCCATCCAGTGTTGTTTAATTTGTCACCAGGATCTTGCAGCGATGATGGCAGATTCTGACCACTGCACAAAGCCTTCTCCAACACACCCCAAAGATTCTCAGTGGGGTTGAGGTCTGGACTCTGTGGTGGCCGATCCATGTGTGAAAATGATGTCTCATGCTCCCAGAACCACTCTTTCACAATTCGAGCCCGATGAATCCTGGCATTGCCATCTTGCAATATGCCTGTGCCATCAGGGAAGAACAAATCCATTGATGGAATAACCGGGTCATTCAGGTAGTCAGCTGACCTCATTCTTTGAGCACCTAATGTTGCTGAACCTAGAGCTGACCAACTGCAGCAACCCCAGATCATAGCAGTGCCCCCACAGGCCTGTACACTGGGCACTGGGCATGATGGGTGCATCGCTTCACCTGCCACTCTTCTTACCGTGATGTACCCATTGCTCTAGAACAGGGTCAATCTGGACAAATTGAAGCCTTTTTTTCTGGTAAGCCTCACTGATTATTGGTTTTCTTAAGGCTACACAGCTGTTTAGTCTCAATCCTTTGAGTTCCCTTCACATTGTGCGTGTAGAAATGCTCTTACTTTCACTATTAAACACAGCCCTGAGTGCTACTGTTGTTTTTCTTTGATTTGATTTCACTAAACGTTTAAGTGATTGCTGATCACGATCATTCTCTACACATTTCTTGACCCCACAAAGGTGTTTCCGCACATGTGGTTCAATCCTACACTGCTCAACCATCTTGATTGGAAAATAATGCTGCTGCATATCTATACTGATATGGTCTGAATCAGGAACAGAAGGACCCTGAAAATCCATCCACACTCACTTCTGCGTATCCTTTTCAGGGTCGCAGGGGGCTGGCACCTATCCCAGCTGACACAGGGAGAGAGGCAGGGTACACCCTGGCCAGCCTGTCACAGGGCCAACACACCTGTGGGCAATTTAGCGTCGGCAATTAACCTAACCCCAGTAAGTGTGTGTCTTTGAACATGTGGGAGGAAACCCACGCAGACACGGGGAGAACATGCAAACTCCCTCCACACAGAGAGAATCAAACCCAGGCCTTCCAGATGTTGTTCTAACACTAAGACACACAGGATCGAAATTCCGTTACTCTCAGACCCATGGTGCAAACAGTAAATCCTGCTATCCTAAATTGCAAAATATAGCAGTATAAATATATAGGTATAAAGTATCTGGATAAGTGGCATATATAGCGCCAAGGGTAGCGCCAAGATATTTTACTGGAGCCGGGTGGAGGTAAGACTGCATTTGAAATAAGTCACATATTTTCTGTTGTGAGCTCAAGTAGATTTTCTTTGTGGTCAGGGTCAGCTGACCTTTGACCTCCTGCTGCTGAGATTCACTGCTCTTTGTGCATTTAGCTAAATAAATTCTACAATATATGAACTGATATTGCATGGCTGATCATGGCTGCTTTCTGAGCCACAGCCAACATAAAGCTAGTATAAAGGTGGCAGCTGAATTCAAATTAATAAGCTTTCATTGATCAGTGGGACACAAACTGTAGACAATATCATATCTCATCAAAATCACTAAAAGCTTGGCTGAGTTTGTCCACAAATAAAAATCTCAAAGTTACATTTTAACCACCATCTTTGCAGCGTTCTCCCATTCACAGTTCTTTCAGTGCTGTGAGGCGACTGTTCCTGTGATTTGTGCCACTCAGGAAGTGTTGCATCTTCTGTTGAGCTAGCTAGATGCTGAAGCACCACAACTTTATAGTGTAGCAGAGGAAGAACTGCCTTTAAAAGGAATGGTTCTCCAGTAGAACCAGGCTTACAGAGGAGGACCACGGGCTGTAGCATTTTTTAGTTCTAAAGAATTCTTCATATTCTGCTTGTCATAAGGCAGCACAACGGTTCTAAATATGGATGTGAGACAGATAAAGAACATAGAAACTATATGAATGGTTATTAAGACTAGAAAAGTGCATTTCCATTTCCATTACGAGTGCTAACATAAAGATGTAGAAGGCTAGAATGAACTATTCAGACAATAAGAAGCCCAGCAGAGTGGAACAGTGGCAGGGTGCAAATCTAATATTAACATGTTAGCGATGAAATGACTTTACAGTTACATGACTACCAAAATAGCAACAATGTAAAACTTAAGACCTGGATATCTAATGAGGTAGGAGTTTGTGTCATAATATCACCTCTGGCCACTCTGTTTACCACTTATAATAGCATAAAATAAGAATATAATATGTATTAGGAGCCAACATCCTAGGACCAGTGAGGCAAACGTTTTTGTTGAAATCAGAGTGTGAGTTCAAAGATCCTGGATATGCTGCTCTCTTCCATGCTGGTACTGTAGTCCTGTGACGGGTTTTTGGAGGAAATCCTACTTTGGAGCACCCAATATGTTTTGGCTAAAAACATATACAGTCATTAAGTAATAGATTTTCTTCAAAAATGAGAACAGTAATGAGCTACTCTTCTTTTATCTCTCTCTCTCTCGATTCTCTAAAGTAGAGATGGAGCGACCACCTTGTCCTCTATGCCGGCCCTCGCAGTTACACACATTTTGTCCTTCTGTAATTACTGTATTTGTTTTTTATTTGACGCATTCTTTGTGAGATTTCACGTGATATTTTATGATGTTGTCATGTCTGTGCTGCATCAGTGAAGGACCTACTTAGCGAATCGTCTCATCGATGCCCCGGGTAATGATTTCCTCTGTTACACATCTCGTGCCATTGTTAGGTCAACATATCGTTTCCCATTGAAGATTTATGTGAATGATGATGTTTGCTCTGTCAGTGATAATGTTTTTGTTTCTGAACAGTAGATCTATATTTTTTCTATGTTGAAACCATCATAAGTGCAATGTTCATACAAACCTTGGAGCAATTTGTAATTAGTCTGAATTATTATTTTCAGTGTAAAATTACAGGTGCCTGCTGTCTGATTAACTTTACTGTGTAATATGCAGTGGCTGATACTGACCAATTAGAGGCTGCCCACACAAAGACGTGATCACATTTCACACGTACAAAAACTACATGTGCTATTACACTTAGGACACCTACACATGTAGTCTGCACACAGCTCAAAGATCTGGCTTCAGAGAAAGATGTTTTTTGTAGGTGGTGATGAAGCTATTTTTGAGGAAATGCTGTTGGCCGCTCACCTGATGAGAGCTCATTAAAAGTGTTAGTGAAGTGTAGATATAACCTTCAAAAATAAAGCTAAAATAATTGCAAAACAAATGCCGCTGACCATTACTGACCACCTCAGCTGATGTCTGCAGGTTTTTTGGAACGTCACCAGTTTTTCTTTATTTTTTCTCTCTGCCAACAGAAAGATTTTGTTTCAGAAACTTGAAAAAGCTGTTGTGATACTGTAGTGGTAAATAAATTATTTAAGTTTCAATGGAACACTTATTTATTTGTTGTGCTGTCACATTATTTCTGGAAATGTGTTTTCATGCCATTATTTGCTGTGTTCTGATTTCAGAAAGACACAAAGACCAAAAACAGGCTCTTTTCTCACAATGTTTGCCTGTACGAGGGGAAAATGATCAAAACAGATAAATTAAATGGGAATCACTAGCAAAGACTTAATTATTCATAGATGTATGAATACAGTTACTATTAATAAATCTATCTTTATTGGATGTTTCTATGCCATAAATTTGCCATGTGTTCTTTATGAATGAATGGTTAGAAACAATGTTTCCCCATACAATGAAATTGCATTCCCGAACACCCATCGAGAGAAACGTATTCTGTGGCCACGCACCTTTCTGTCAGCGTTTCTTTATGCAGCAATGTAGAAAGTAGTGAAGGTCTAGGGAGACTTTTATGGAGAATAAAGTTCATTTCCCATTTCAGATTTGCACATCACATTACATTAACAGCTTTTATTATTTTTACATTCCTGACAATTCAATGGTGCAATATTTAGTCTCAGTATATGCCCAAAAAGGCTGAATAAAATAAGCTAATAATAATAATAACTTTATTAGTATAACACTTTTTTAAAGGCACAAGTACAAAGTGTTTCAGCATCCATCCCTCCATTTTCTTCCACTTATTTGGGGCCGAATCTAAGCAGAGAAACCCAGACCTCCCCCTCCTCAGCCAGCTTATCTGGTGGAACACCTAGGTGTTCTCAGACCAGCCTACAGATATAATCTCTCCAGCATTTCCTGGCTCTGTCTTTGGGTCTGCCCGTAGGACATGCCCAGAACACCTCATCCAAGAGGCACCCAGGAGGCATCCTAGTCAGATGCTTGAAACACCTCAAATGGGTCCTTTTGATTATGAGAAGTATGGGCTCTATTTTAAGCCCCTCTCGAATGCCTGTAATCTTCACTTTATCTCTAAGGGATAGATCAGTCACCCATCTTATTTCTGCCACTTGAATCCACAATCATGACTGTGGGTGAGGGTAGGGATGCAGATCACTTTTACGCTCAGTTCTCTCTTCACTTCAATGGACCAGTGCAGCCTCTGCATCTATACGTCTGTCAATCTTCTGCTCCCTCTTCCCTCACTCGTGAGACCCTGAGATACTTAAACTGCACCACTTGCAGGAGCAACTCATCACAAAAGTTTAGTCTAAAAGCCTATTCCCATGGCTTCACCTAACTCCTCCCAAACCCCAGTTTTTGCTTCAGCGATCCTCTCGCCCACCGGTAAAGACTACGACATACAGGCAGCAAGCCAAGGGGAAAAAAAAATACCCACCCCAGCCCACTGCCTCTCAATGAGGGCAACTCCAGAGTAGAACCAGTCCCTCTCCAGGAGACTGGTTCCAGAACCCAGGCTGTGCAGTGAGAAATGTCTTTTGTCCTCTCTCTCCCCTCAGCACCAACCGGTCTCAGCAGATGACTGCCCCTCCCTGCGCCTGGTTTCTTCCTGTTAAAAGGGAGTTTTTCCTTCCCACCGTCACAAAGTGCTGCTCATAGGGGTTTCCTCTGCAGTATTGTTGGGTCTTAATACAAAGAGCCTTGAGGCGACTGTTGTGATTTGGCACTATATAAATAAAATTCAACTGAACTGAAAGTGGGCATCACGGTGGTGTGGTGGGTAGCACTGCTGCCTCACAGTTTGAACCCATCTAGAAGGCCTGGGTTCGATTCCACCTTGGCCCAGCCTCTCGCTCTCTTGCATGTTCTCCCCGTGTCTGTGTGGGTTTCCCTCCACAGTCCAAAGACATGTATGTACTGGGGTTAGGTTAATTGACTACACTAAATTACCCATAGGTGTGAGTGTGAATGATTGTCTGTTGCTCTGTGTTGGCCCTGCAACCTGTCCAGGGTATGAATAAAACCACACATTAAAAATGTCCCACAGAAACAAACAGTCTTGCATTCATTCCAAAATGGAGTTATTGTATGTAAACTATGGCCAAACATAATGGGAGCAAGATAAGGAGAACACTAACCTATAAAGATTAATTTTCATCCATCATTTAAAACCAACAGCTGACCTGATTGGCTGAGAAAGTCTGCTCCAAATTTAGGCCTCAAAAGCATGATCACCTCTGGTTCTAAAACAGGATAAAATTCTAAAAACTGGATTCTGAAACAGCCTGCTGCTGCATTCTGGACTAACTTAAAACAAGTAGGGAGGACGGAGAGATACATGTGAAAAGTGGTAGAAAATAAGTGTGTGCTAAATGTTCTGAATGATTGGATGACAGAAAAGGTGTGATTTTTGTGTTTCTTAGAGGAAAGAAGATGAGTTTTGAGATGCGAGATTCAAATTTCAAACACTGATTAAAAGTAACAGCAAAGATCTTCGCTGATGATCGTATACACACTGCAGTCAAGTGATTTCTGTAACTCTCAGTGAGACTCCTGCACCTGTCCACAGGTACTTTGGCCCACTCCTGTGAGCAAACTGTCTCAGGTTTGAAGGGCGTTTCTCCAGACTGCGTGCTGCAGCTCCTGCAGATGTTCTGCAGAATTTAGATCAGGGCTCCAGTCCAGTGTTTGTTCTGAGCCATTTCTGCCTGTTTTTAGCCGTGTGTGTTTTGGCTTATGATCCTGTTGGAGGACTGAGGCGGCTTTCTGACTCCAGGCAGCACATTTTGCTCCAGAATCCCTCGATAGTCTTCAGATTTCATCGTACCTGCTCAGACTCAAGACCCCCTGTGCCCGTTACAACAAAGCAGCACCAGAACATCACCGAGCCTCCTCCATGTTTCACAGTAAGTCTTCTTCTCTTTGGATGCTTCATTCTTACATCTGTGCACACAGAGCTCACGTAATTTGCCAAAAAGCTCCAGTTGTGTCTCATATGTCCAAAGGACGTTCTCCCAGAAGCTTTGTGATTTGTTAATATGCAGTTTAGCAAATTCCTGTCAGGTTGCTGCTGTGGCTGGCAAGGCAGAGGACCCCAATGCAGAACTTACGAGGCAGAGAGCTTAATTGAAAGCTTTTAATTCAAAATGCTTGAAAGCAAAAACATGAACGTGGCATAAACATGGCATGACGCACACAGCGGGGGGAAACCAACTACGACACGACAAGGACTAGACACAGACTGAGCACTTAAATACACACACTAGGTAATCAGGGAACAGGTAACAGGTGAGGGGCAAGGCTGAACGTAATTAACCAGACGAGACGAGGGGAAGCAAAACTAAATACACACAACAAGGAACACAAGACTGTCAAACTAAACATAACACATACGCAAACTTAACACAGAAAACAAAACCAGACCATAACAAAACTAAATACAACACACAGAGAACACTGGGACGTCAAATCAAACTCAAGACATGAGACATCATACACAGAAACATTAAACAGGGGCATGGAAAGCAAAACATAACAGACTTGACACCAGAGGGAAAACAAACACCTGAACACAGATCACAAGACAACATAAGGAAGCAGGAACTCAAACATAACAACTAACACAAGACAAACCAAAATCCTAAAGCATAACAAAACACAAACATAATGCACACTGGGCCACCATCCAGGATCATGACAATTCCAGTCTCCCTTTTTTATAATTTGCTGTCAGCAGTCCTCCTCAGACTTCCTTTAAGCCTTGGCTCAAACAGCAGATAAACTGGTGACTGAATAAACCGTTCCTCTGCAGATGGTCAGTTAGCTGTTTTACAACTACTCTTTCAAGGATTTTGGAGAGAAAAGGAAGGTTGGAGATTGGCCTTTAATTAGCTAAGACAGCTGGGTCACTGATGGTTTCATTACTGCCACTTTAAATCACTACAAAAGGATTGGTCCATTTATCATTTAAATTATTACAAAGGTAAATAAGATGAAAGTTAGTTGATTACTGTAGTGTTAGAAAGTATTAGTTTAGCATTAACTCAAATAGATGCATATGAAAAGCGTAGTGTTGGCACCAGATGAACGATAAAAAATAATGCATCTAGAGTCACATATTTTTTATTTTACAAAATGCAAGAAACAAATTTTCCCCTGCTGAAAATCTGTATCTTTAACCGATGCTTGTGAGAAAAGCCAAATATTTAAAAAGATCAAATTAGTGGCGAAGCTGCTGGTTACCTGAAGATTTGTTACTGAAGAAACATTATCTGAACCTGTTTGCCACATTTAAAGGAACCAGATGTAAACCTGGATGAGGAAAGCACTTCTGACTTTTGCTCATACATTTGTGATCATCCTCATAGATAATGCTGGAAATGGGACACACATAAGCAACACTGGAAACCTAACAGGCAGTAAAAGGGCAGCTTTGTGAGAGGAGGCAGTTTTGAGAGGCTTCAAAGATGAAAGTAACAAAACCGGCCTGCTGATAATCCAACATATTACTGAGATGTAGAACTGCAGTTCAAATTAGCATTCCTAGGATCTGTTACTGTTTTGTATAGCAGCAATAATGGTTAATGGTGTCCATGTTGGAGACTATATCAGTGAGTATGGGCAGCAGCCAGAAAAAATCTGCGATGAACAAGTAAACAAAGAACAGCCACAAACAAAGACCTGCTTCTTCTTTTCCACAAACATTAGCCTGTTAACATTGGGCTAATATGATCAGCAATGCCAAACACGTAGGATTCATTAAGCTAACGTACACTTGCCTCACAGCAAGAAGGTGTGGGTTCGATTCCAACACCTTGACCTTTCTGTGTGGAGTTTGCATGTTCTCCCCGTGTTTGTGTGGGTTTCCTCCCACAGTCCAAAGACGTGCAGTTACTGGGGTTAGGTTCAGTAGTGTTTCTAAATTGTCTGGAGGTGTGAATGTGGATGGTTGTGTCTTTCTCTGTGTTGGCCCTGGAACAGACTGGTGACCTGTACAGGGTGTATCCTGCCTCTTACAGGGTTCCATGACCCTGAAAACGACAGGTGGTTTGACCCTCTTCTTTCAATATATATAGTATTTTCTTTTGAACAATTATGCTTTGAAAGCAGAGATCACAGATGCACGTCTCAGTGCAGCATCAGTAGCTCTTGTCTCTCTGTTTATTCTAGATAACATGGGTCTGAGCTTTCAGTCCTCTGGGAGATTTACTAGCCTGAAGCTGCTCACATGTAATCTCGTCTAGAAGTTTTTATGTATATTTTGCCTCGTGTTTATCTGAAGAGTAACCACCTCACCCTCAGGTGTAATTAGTTTGTTTCAGCCTCACTAATCAAGTAAACTTACACACCTACAAACACCAATATGTCACAAAAGATTACAATCCACAAACCACAGTCAATACAACAAAGTGACTTTTATTTAGTAGCTTTCTAGTTTTCCAAACTTTGATAAACCAAAACAATTTTTACATTAATGCAAAATCTCTCAGTGCTACAGTTTTACAATGAGTGACAAATACAGTCTTGTTTGTCAAACATTGCATACAACACACACGTTAAAGGATATGTTTAAATATGTTTAACAAGCCAGCAATAATTTTGAATACATTTCTGATTGCATACATCGTCCGTGTTTGTTTTCACAAGATTGAAATTATGAAATAAATGAGACTGGTGATATTCTTTATCTTTAAAAAGAGTTGTATACTCACATTTGAGATCTTTAAGAACTAGAAAAACCTCATGCAAGTTGAAAGCTCTGCAGTAACAGTTCCAAAATTCAGGATGTTTCAGGGGCACCGCTGCCAGTGTGCAGCTCTCCTGAAGAGTCACTGTCCTCAGAGCCTCTGACTGTACCAACATCCTGCAGACCAACCAATGCCGTATCTGGCTGAACATCCTCCTCGTCCAACTGCACCAGAGCCTCATCGCTCTCCTGACTGGCCAGCTCTTCTTCTGCCTGCCAGAACGCACCCTTGCTGTACAGCTGGTTATTTGTGGGCGGGGTTTGGTTTAAAGATTCAGAAGAGCCAGATGTGAGGTCTGGACCTATTAGAAAAGACAACTCATTTCTCAGAGTACTTGAAAAGCTTTATTCTCAGTAGATTAGCTGTAAGCGTACTCCTCCTGCTCAGTGGGTTGTTTTTACATGTAAAGTCAGATTTTTACACCAATCCTGACCCCAATATTTAATCCTTCCATAATTAATATTTTCTCTGGGGAGATGACTTGTTGTTGCAGAGTCTAGCTGTCACAAAGCAAATGACCAAAACAAAACCACCTGATTATACATACACTCGTGGGGGTGGAAATGTTGGGCTTTTTCTTTGAACTGTTCTTTTTCCTGGCTGGACTGAGTGTACAGCATATATCTGTAATCAAAAGAATTGGGTGCACAAGTTTCAATTTATTTTGGATTTTCTGTAAGCCACACAGGGTCTAAATAATATACACACACAGTCTAAATACACACAGTGGGAAAAATAAGTATTTGATACTCTGCTGCTCACAAAGAACAGAGAAGTCTGTAATTTTCATTGTAGGTACACTTCAACTGTGAGAGACAGAATCATATTGTATGATTTCTAAATAATTAATTTGCATTTTATTGCATGAAGTATTTGATCATATACCAACCAGCAACAACTCAGGCTCTCACAGACCTGTTAGTGTTTCTTTGAGAAGCCCTCGTATTCTGCACTCATTACCTGTATTAATTACACCTGTTTGAACTCGTTACCTGTATAGAGACACCTGTCCGCACACTCAATGACATTATTAACTGTACCAACAGCTGCTGCCTGTTGTCCTGTAGCCCGTCCCAGCCTTGTGCAGGTCTACAGTTTTGTCCCTGCTGTCCTTAGACAGCTCTTTGGTCTTGGCCATGGTGGAGAGGTTGGAGTGTGACTGATTGCATCAAATAATTATTTTTCCCACTGTACATACACCGCCACTAACATTTGGTTCAATGTCCGTTAGCAAGTGGTACCTTGACCAAATGTTTTATACAGCCATCGTCAAGGAATGTAATAATTCTGGCTGGATATTTGGCCACTCTTCTTTACATAATTGGTAGATTGGTAGATTTAAATTACACCACACTGCCAACAGTATTCCCACACCATCCGAATACCTGAATCCAGGTGTTCCAGTCCCTTCCACAGGTGGATAAACCAGCACCTCAGCATGTAGACTGCTTCTACCAACATCAATGAAAGAATGGGTCGCTCTCAGGAGCTCAGTGAGGTCCAGTGTGGTACCGTGATAGGATGATACCTGTGCAACAGTCCAGACCTGAAACTTCCTCACTGCTAAAAATTCCACAGTCAGCTGTTAGTGGGATTATAACAAAGTGGAAGTGATTGGGAACAACAGCAGCTCAGCCATGAAGTGGTAGGACACGTAAAATCACAGGGGTCAGTGCACAGAGGTCACCAACTTTCTGCAGAGTCAGTCACTGCAGACCTACAGACGGGGTTGGCTGTGGCTCAGGAGGTAGAGTAGGTCATCTACTAATCAGAAGGTTGGAGGTTCAATTCCCGGCTGCATGCCAAAGTATCGTTGGGCAAGGTGAGATGGGACTGAACCCCAAGTTAAAAAGAGAAGGAAGGACACGCACAGATCAGCTCAAGAACAGTGCGTAAAGAGCTTCATGGAATGGGTTTCCATGGCAGCTGCATCCAAGCCTTACATCACCAAAGTGCAGTCCGAAGCATCTGGCAGCTCAAATTTTAATCAAGCTTTAAGCTGCTGATTGCGTCTTTATTGGTCGGCATCCTCTCACTCCATGGATACGTAAACCTCACTTCACTTCGATGGTGGTGTTACAGCAGTTCATGACAGGTTTGATCCTTAGTGGCTCCTTGGTTAGGATGTCCTGGAACAAACCATTTCCTCATCATCTGAGGGTCACAGTTTGGGTCTTCTTCCAGACCTTGTTTAGAAACAGCTCCAAGAGACTTTCCCAATTTGTGTAAATCTACAGTTATTCCTCTTAGATCTTCACTGAATTCCTTGGACTTTCCCATTGTTCTCATACACATACATATATACACACCCACCCCGAGCCTGCATGTATACTATTAGTCTTGTGCTGTTTAGAGGAAATCCAAAAATAATTTAAAATTCTTGCTTTAAAAAAAAAGAAAAAAGATAAAGATGTCTGCTGCACAATCGTGCCAGCCTGGAAAAAGAAAAGTTCAAAGACATCATTTAAAGTCCTAAATTACCATGACACTTATGTCCATGATGAGAATATGTAAACTTCAGACCACAGCAGTATACGACCCCCTTAGGAGCATTAAACAAATGATGAACTTGATTTTGTTTTGTGCTTTCAAGCTGTCAGAATTAATGCAGCTTTGTACTCTATGACAACATAAAATTGTCTTGAGTTTCCTTAAGGTTGTACAGTAAGTGACGTGAGATTACCTGAAGTCAGTGATGATCCAGTATTGATTTCATCACCACTGGAGTTGAGGAAGTCATCCAAAGCCTCTTGGTCTGATATGTTAGTTACAGTCATCTGATCCAGAGAGCACACATCAGCACCTGCTGGCTCTGCAAAAGGAAGAACACATACCCAGTTACCAAGTTACTAAGTTACTCAACTTTAAATACAATTAACAGTTAATGATAGCTTTGTTAAACTTTCTTCACGTGCTACATGACAGAAAACGTAAAGGACAAAAAGTGTGTGCAGCTAAAAGAACAGCTGCTGTATTTCCAGGGAGAGCAAAGAATGAGCGATAGCTTCACTCAGATGGAGAAAGACGTAAGAAAGAGGAAGGAGAGGAAGAAGAGAGCAGCAGCTGATCACAGCCTGCACACCAACATCATTTACTAGAGATTCAGTTAGATTTACACAAAATTAGCTGATAAAAATGTCCTCCAAAGAGCTACTTTTACTTTCTTACTTTCAGTACATTTCAGAGTCTGTACTTTTTTTTACTTTTACTTGAGTAAAGAAATTGAACCAGTACTTCAACTTTTACCACAGTAGTTTTTAACACAAGTACTTGTACTTTCACTTAAGTACAGAATGTCAGTACTTTTGCCACCTCTGACCACAATAGATCATCTGTATCCATCTCTAGCATCCTCTTCAGTCACACCAACCCTCTACATGTTCTCAGTCCATGAATCTTCTCCGTGGTCTTGTTCTCCTCCTGCCTGGCAGTTCCATATTCAAACCTTTGTCTAGTATATCTACTATCGCTCCTTCAAACCATCTCAGTCTGAGCTGTCCCTCTGATACACTCACCTTGACATCCATCTCATCATCACGACTCCACCCTGCCTACACTCTCCTCTTCACCTCTCTTATAGACTGTGTGTTGCTTTGGATGGTTGAGCCCAGCCATTTAAACACATCTTCACCATCTATTCCTTGCATATTCACTTTTCCACCTGTCTCCCTCTCATTTTCACACTCAAACTCTGTTTTGATTGTACTGAATTCATTCCTCTTTTCCAGGGTTGAGACCAGGAAGCAGAGTTGCAGTCTTACACGCCTCTCTGCAGCTTCTCTCCTCCTGACATCCCCCCAAAAACCCATCCCCATAGAGACGGTGCCTGCTCCCAGACCACCAAAACACAAACCTAAAATCAGCAAAAAACTATTTAAGCATAAAAATACACAAAATATACAAAAACAAACAATAGAATAATCAAAGACCCAGTCAGAGTTTGAATTCTTTTGAAATCCTGACTCTTAGTCTTGTCCACCCTAACAGGGAAATTCAAAAACCTGTTTTATTTGTTATTGTTTATCGTCCACCTGGTCCTTACTCAGAGTTTCTGTCTGATTTCTCAGACTTTTTATCTGATTTAGGGCTCAGTTCAGATCAAATAATTATAGTGGGTGATTTTAACATCCATGTAGATGCTGAAAATGACAGCCTCAACACTGCATTTAATCTATTATTAGATTCAATTAGCTTCTCTCAAAATGTAAAGGAGTCCACCCACCATTTTAATCATACTCTGGATCTTGACGTATGGCATAGAAAACTGTAACTAAGTTTAAGGATATAATTCCTTCATTATTCTGCTCTTCAGTGCCAACACAGTGCAGAGCAGCTACCTAAACTCTGCTCCCAGTGAGGTCGATTATCTCCTCAATAGTTTTACTTCCTCACTGCGTACGACTTTGGATACTGTGGCTCATGTGAAAAGGAAAGCCTTAAATCAGAAGGGCCTGACTCTGTGGTATAATTCACAAACCCGCAGCTTAAAGCAGATAACCTGTAAGCTGGAGAGGGAATGGTGTCTTAATAAACAAGAAGAAAATAGCTTGGAAAAAGAGTTTGCTGCTCTATAAAAAAATCCTCCGTAAAGCTAGGACATATTACTATTCATCATTAATTGAAGAAAATAAGAACAAGCCCAGGTTTGTTTTCAGCTCTGTAGCCAGGCTGACGAAGAGTCAGAGCTCTTTAGAGCC
>VUQJ01042528.1:0-16255 GCA_015108635.1 Andinoacara biseriatus
AGGATTGAGGATATCCTTGGAATGTTTAAACGGGTAGGATCTGTGGGTGAATCATAGTTTGTTGAATTAATTTGACTCTGACGCAAGTGCCTTTCCAAGTTTGAGGTAAAACTGGATGCAGCTTTGCCTCTCCGCACAGCCACCACACATCAGCTACCATTTGATCTGGATTTTAGGGGCGTTTTGCTACCCACTCAGAGCGCCTGCAGGTCATACAGTCCCTTGTGATTTTTACTGTAGTAAGGTAACTAGTCTGATATAACAGTGCATAATCAATGATGCTATTATAATGGGTGCAGACATCCCATAGGTATTTACAATTTGCTTTCACTGTGCCCACATCGGTGGTGCCATAGGTGGAAATGAAACAGTCAGTTACATTTAGCTCTGATGGGATAAGTACATCCTGAGGTGGTTCAAAGCCTGTTGGAGGCCTAATAAAATCACTTGATTGGAGGAAAAGACCACAAAATTCTGGAATCTTAGATGATGTGTCAGAGTTTGTGTAGTAGATGTCACAAAGGAACTTACAGCTATAATTGTGGCTAGGATAATGAGGGTCTGATGCACAAGTTTCTGAGGTGTCAGGAACTGGTATTACCATAAGTAGTGGTCTAGCTGCCATACAGAATGTACATGAGTAATTTGTTAGTGATATAGCAGTGAAATTTGCATACTGCAGCCACAAATTATTTTTGATAAAGTCAGGACTAGAGAAGGGGTTGAAACCCCCAGAATGTGAGCGCCTCGCATGATTCAAATGAGTCTTCCCCGTGTCTGTGATGTTTGGAAAGTCACATGGAAATTTATTGTATGCTTACATGACCGGACAAATCACACAAATTACTGTCACAATCAAAAAACACACTGAGCCTCTCATCCCATACCAGCAGGTGTCTGCGTTCCATTGCTGATCCCTCGTGGGTGACACAGAGTCTCACTCTGCACGTCATTTCGTTGAAGCTTGGCACGCTCTTGTTGGAGAAGGGCGCTTTTTTCACCCCTCACTCTTACTTTTGGTTCCAACGCAGCTGCAGGTTGAAAGGGCAGAGCACGTCGTACACCCTTGTTGTCTTCCTCAGCGTCAACGTGGAAAATCTTTCTAACCCTATGGGTTATTCCTGTGGTTCTGGGATCCTCTTGCAATGACTGGCATGAACCCAAGTTGCACGACCTCCAACCTTAACTGCTGTCTGTGTTGTCAGTAGTACCTGGAATGGTCCCTGCCAATGTTTTTGCCTCCAGTTGGTTCTTTGGAAATCTTTGATCAGCACCCAGCCTCCTGGTCTGAGAGTGTGTAGGTTAGTTTGGGCTGTTTGACTCTTATTCTCGATCTCATGCGCATTAACACGAGGGGTAATGCTTTTAGCCAACTGAGTCCTGTTTCTGTACAACATTTGCTCAGTTTGCTCTTTATAGAAGCATTCTCTCTTTCTATCAAATTACATACCAAAGAGGGACACAGAGGTTATTAGAGATGAAAAAAAAAATTCCATTACAGCTATAAGTTCCACTCAAAGAGTAATCTCTCAACTCCATCAAATGTATTTTATTTTAAATTTGGCAAATTCATTTACCAATTTGGTAAATTTACAGATATACCTCTATAATTATGATGGTAACCAGGGAGACACACAGCAGAGAGGTCACTGAATCTAAATTTTAACCACCTTCTTCTTACCAGTTTAATAATATTATCTGTTGTTCCACTACAGCTGTTAGAGATTTTATTTGCTTCTCCACTATCTCCTAGTTTCCCCCAAGTATTTCCACTGTTATTTTTCCCCAATTTATCCCAATTGTGTCACTTGTTCTCACTCGCTTATTTTAAAACTTCTAATGCTAATCCACTTCTTTTCTATCTATTCTTTTGACCAACATCACTTCTAGTATTGTTCGGCTGACTTGCCGGCTCTGGCAGGAACTTTGTTTTGTTCACAGGATTATTTTTTTTAGAGCTCCTCCAGATTGTCCAATTTTAAACCTATACTCTTCACAGGTTTACTATTAACACAAATTCATAAATTCCTTGTTCACATATACACAACTTTTCTTCCTTTAGAGCAGAGCGAGAGAGAGAGAACCGTCCAGCAACAGCTCTCTCTCTCTCAATCTCCCTGCTTGGCCACCGAGACACACACATCCCAAGCTCTCTCTCACACACACGCACACAGAGACTGCTCTGACACACACACATAAGGCCTCTCAATCTGAACTCCATGGAGCATTTCTTCAGTTAAAACATGTAAGACATAACAGCACAAAAACGTGCTCAACCAGTAATCATTAATGTAAATATTTTATTGTACTTGAAACCATTTTAATGACAGTTTTGTTTAAAATGTCTCCTTCACACCTCCTATTTTTATTTTATTTCTAAAAAATTGCAATATTAGAATAAGAAAAAAACAAACTCTGTAAATAAAAATGAATCTATCTCTTTAGAAAGAAAAAATCTTTGTCTTCTTTGTGCAGGAGTGTGTGCCCATATATATATATATATATATATATATATATATGGGCACGGGCGTGTCTGTAGTTTGGATGACTCAGCACTTTTGCTGGTGGTTAGCGTGTGGACCGAGTATTTGTTAGAGAGACCGGTATTAACGAGATACCTACTTTAATCTGCACGGACGGATGGTGTCGTAGATGTGAGAACAAGTTTGAAGTATTCCACTTTTCTTCCACACTGTTTGCAAACGGGATACCATCCTCACGCACGTTTGGTGGGTCTCTGAAGTAGTTCCACACGGATGATTTTAGTGATTTTAGAGTTTTTTTGTTTTGTTTTTTAAGTGGATTGAGACTGGTTAAATCTGTCACCAGTTTCAGCGCTGTGTGCCTGAGAGTGGCGCCACTGACCAAGAGACAGCCGAGACGGAGCGGAGCTGCGAATCCGTGTGCGAGATTCTCAGCTGGCTTGCCATTTCCTTTATTACCAGTAATAAGCAAACATCCATGGTATGATAATCATGCATTTTAATACCATGGTATACCATGAAACCGGTTACCGCTGCAACCCTAGTGACAATATAGGTGACTGATAGGTTCAAATCATTTTATAAAACAAGGAACAAACGCACAACTCTTATTTTATTTGCAAGGGAAGCCGTCCTCTGCGTCCCTCAAGACACAAAGGAAGGATCTTCACCGAGCCGCTGCCCCCCGCAGCCTTTATTCACACATGCATACAATAAAAATCACGTGAGGCCACAAACCTCCAGTTACAACATACAGTCAGAAACATTCCTATCGGTTACCATATATGGATGTGTGCTTACGTGTATGCGCTTGGCGTTCGTGACTTACATGTGCGCGCGTTCGTGTACCTGTGTGCTGTGGGGGATACGTTTGTATGGAGGGTGTGAACAGAATTGCAGTTCCTTCGAAAGCTCCCTTAAAAGTTTCACAAACATATCCCCATCAGAATAAAAGAAACCACAGTAATATATAGAAACAACTTATGAAAACATTAGATATGATAACTCATAGGAAACCATAATAAAAGTTTACATAATAATTCCAACAGCAGTTACTGAAAGTCTGCTCCGATTATGGGTTAAGATATGATGTGCAATACAATGCTAAGAAAATTGTTGTGTTTATATGCAGGATTAAAAGCAGACAAAGACCTTTGATTTCCAGACTTCTGGCTGTCGGGGCAGAAGGTAAATGTTTGCTCAAAAACCAAATATCTGGGTCACTACACCACAGATCAGCTCTGTGATGATGATGACATATATCGGCAGTAGCGCCTATTGTATGCTCAGGCTAACACTCTGGTCAGGAAATTTCATATGTGTTCAGACAAGGTAAAGATAATTTTATTCAAAGCTTAGTGCACATCTCTGTACACAGCTCCTTTGTGGTGTAAATTTAAAAAAGCTAGCATGCAGAAGCTTAGGGTTGCTTATAATGACTCTTGGAGAATTTTGCTAAAAAAAAAACCCAGGTTCAGTTGTGCAAGTGAGCTGTTTTGTAATGCGCATTTCAGACAGAGAAATTTGATATATAAGTTTATGTGTCGTCTGTGCAGCACACTCTTCTGTCAGTGCATTACGCTACCAGGCGTCTTTGTGGAAACACTGGTTTGCAAGTCTTTTACAACTTTTTTATTGTTGTTGTTGTGTGTGGTTTGTCTTTGTTTCTTATGTGTGTGTGGACTACGAGCCTGTTAATAAATCAATTTATCAATCACCTCTACATACAGTGATTAAATGTTGTGTAGATTTTTTAAATAAATTCCTAAAACTAACTCTGATTTTAGACACATTCTCACTGCAAATAACAAACTACTCCTAGCAAACACCAATTTATGTCTATCTTCAGTACTCTTGTGCAGTAAGCAGAAGATAACGATGACCACTTGTCTAATATGTTGTTGAAACCTGTTGAGTTTACAACAACCCCGAAGATGCCCTGTGATTTTTACTTTTAATACAATTAAGACAATGGAAAACAAAGTGATAGGAATTGATTCACTTTTATTATTAAATTATCTATTTTTAAAATGTAGTCCTAATAAAACTGAAGGCTACAAATTATTAAGAAAGAGAAGTCATTACATGATATGACCTGATGCCCAGACAAAAAAACAATCAGGAGTTATGCATTCAATTCAATGAAGTGTAGATTATTACAGGTTGAGACAATAACATGCAACACATGCAGTGGCAGAAGTCCCTATCATAACACTCTGTCCTCTCATATATGTGTATGTACAATATATTTATCATCATAACATATGCTGATAAATTTAGAAAATAGTGACCTGCAGTGAATAAAGATATAAATGAATAAATTACATCTACTGCCAAAGTCTGATATTCACAGGCCTATGCAAAAGTTTTAGGTTTTACAGGTAAAGTAAGAGTGATTTCAAACTATAACCTTGAATAATTTATATAATGTGAAGTCATCTATCAATTTTCTGCTGCTTACCTGGGTCGAGGTCTGCGCAGCAGGCTAAGCAGAGATGCCCCTATCTCCTTGCCAACACCTCCATCAGTTTTTCAGGGGAAAATTAGGGTGTCTCCAGTGTGTCCTGGGTCTACCCTGAGGCATCCAGAATGGGACACACCCAAAACATTTAACCTAGGATGACCCACCCACCTCAACTGGGTCGTTACTGCACGGAGGAGTAGCAACGCTTTCTTAGTCCCTCCCGAATGACAGAGCTCCTCACCCTAACTCTAAGGGAGCGCCCAGACACACATTTAGCGAAAACTAATTTCCACTGCTAATAATCTCTGCAGATTCATTCTTTTGCTCACTCCCCACGAGTTCATTGAAATGAGTGAGTGTAGGAACATAGATTAAACTGTAGATTTAATGTAGAATTTTATACAGGTTTTATTCTTCCTGCTTGGCATCTCTGCCTGCCACATCTCGTCTGGTGCCCACTTTGTCAGCTGCAGCCACCATTAATAGATGTTTCACCTCCTACCCAGTACATCTAGTGGTGGGGGCAGTGGACAAAAGGGGACATCTCCCCACCACCAGCTACAGCTGTCCTTATCAGGGTGCTGAACCCCAAACACTATCCCTCCTCCGTAGCCAAAACCAATAGCTTGCTTTCTCCACTTCCTCTGCCGGGTCCCTGATGTCCTGCATGGATAGGCTGAACTGCCCATTAAGCTCCAGCATCCAATTTCCACCAGGTGCATGGTTAGGGTCCAACCCAGGTCTATGCACTCTGCAGCTAGGTGAGCTCAATGATGAGGGCCCTCTGGGCAGCTGCAGACTACATCACAACGTCCGGTTTTAGTGATGTCTGTGTGAGCTCTGCTGGAAAGAACAGCTTCTTACCCAGGTCAGCTTATCTCCCATCCCTTTCCTGGAGCAAGTAAATGTAAATCAACAAGTCTGCTTTTACACTTACCTGTTTCTTCACCACAACAGACTGGTACAGTCTCTGCATCACTGCAGACATGGTCCAGATCCATCTGTCAATCTTCCATTGTCCTCTAATCTCACTTGTGAATAAGATCCTGAGATACTTAACCTCGTCAGCTTGGGGCAGCAACTCATTCCCAGAGTGGGCAGTCCACCCTCTTCTAGCTAAGAGGTGCTAATTCTCCTTACAAACGTTTCATACTCTGCACGAAAGGTTATCTGGATTCCCCCTAACACTGGCAATCAGGATAAACGGTCACACAAAGCTGGTTAAGTTAACCCAGGGTTTCCCCACGCGCTCACATGAATGGCAGCATTTAACCAATTTAAAACGGGTGTTTCATGGGTCATATGACTTTTCTTTCACAGAAAATTATCCCTATGCCACCTACACCAGAGAAATTATCAAGTGGTGATAAAAAATCTACAAAGAACAATAAAATATAACTTTAAAATATGAGGACAACAGATAATGCTGCATAAAGTCATTAAGTTTGGTGATTTAGAGCACAGAGTGGTAAAATAAACATTTTAAATGCAATTAATAATTTTATTGCTGAGTGCGCTCTCAGTGCTGCACATTAGAGATTTTAAACTTTAAACTGTATCCATTTAATGTCCTAGGTAAACATCAAATCTTAGGTTACTGTCCTACCACCAATTCAATTATCTGCAATTCCAGAGAGACTCATCAGCAGATCACGATCAAGTACAACACTTTATACATTTACCAGATCACCAAATTAATATACACACATTCCTGTGATTATGTGACACACAGTTTGTCATTCTGTGGTTTTGCTACAGTATTTTGTTCTTTGTGGAGTAAACTGCACCACACTGCAAACTAGCCTATTTTTATACTATCACTGAGAATCACAAGATAGTATGCTTAAATATGTTTTGCAGGATGTTTCACAATATGAAAAAAACATAACTTCGCATCATGTATAGATCCATTATCTTTCTTACATCTTCCTCCATCTCTGAGTGCGGTTATCTCACTTTCTTTTCTCCTCTCCTTGGAAAATAGCTACCAAACACAGAAACAGTTTGTGTGTTTCCTATTTGTTGAACTGTTGAAACATTGCATTTGAAATTGCCTAACATTTGATATGATACTCCCTTTATGCTCGCACCTTCTGTAGCACCAGCTAGATGCTGAAATAGAGATGACACCTTACTGACATCTGTACCAAGAACATGTTAATGCTTCCAGCCAACTTTAATCCCTGAGTATAGAGCTATAAATTATGCATGGTTCTGTTTTGCTTTGTTTTTTGTTTTGTCTTTCATCTCTTTGTGCACAATATATCTGTGAATCTCAGCCACCTCAAAATGTGTGGGATGGCTGTGGTCCATGTAGAGCAGCTCATCTACTAATCAGAAGGTTGGTGGTTCCAGTCTGCATGCCAAAGTATCCTTGGACAAGACACTGAACCTGAAGTTTCTCCCAGTGTGAGACTTAGATAGAAAGCACTAAGACAGAAAAGGTGCTTGTATGAATGTGTGTATGAATGGGATGGGTATTAGATGTTGTATAAAGCACTTTGAATGCTCAAGCAGAATAGAAAAGTGCTATATAAGAACCAGTCCATTTACCAATAAGCAGTAGTGATGGATAAACCAACAGGATTGTCTATTATGTCCCAATGTTCCTCCCATTTATTTTTAAATACGTAGGTCTAATGTTAGGAGGGTGCACACTGACATGAAAAAACTCATAAGGAGTAGAAAGGAGAGATATTTGTGTGAAAATGTACGGAGTGAAGTAGAACGTATTCAGAAAATTAATTTTAAGTTCTGATGCTGACTGAGGTACTTTGTTACTTCCCCTTCTTTGCCTTTCAGTGTTACCGTCCTCCAGAATCCCATAATAGGACTTTTTTAGAATAACAGTTCAATTCACTTCTAGTGTTTAGGAAATTCACACCACCTTGTGGCACAGCTCATCGAAGGGATCTCAGCAGTGGAGGTGCCCAGCGTGTACCAATTAGACCCTGTGTCCACAATCTCCTTTGAAATGCTGTTGAAGTTCTGCTGGAGGTGGACGTTTAAGTTCTTCTGAACTGAGGCCTCTGCCAGATGCTGCCAGCACATGCTCACTGCACATTTGGGCACACCAGGCCTGTCCAGCATTCTTCCCTGCCACCTGATCCAACTCACCACACAGAGTGATCCGTGGACGGCTGAGCCCCCCTTCTTCATGTGAGTGTCCAAGACATGCAACTGCAGGCCTCATGGCACAGTTACAAAATTGATCAATGACCTGCAACCTATGGTATCCTGGAGCTGAGTACACTAATAGACACCTTTACGCTGAAACATGATGTTCATTATGGACAAACTGTAACTAGCACAGAAGTTCAATAACAGAGCACCATTCAAGTTCAGACTGGACCCGCTATTTCTTTTAATAATGCCCTTTAAAGTTTTACTCTCCAAGAATTCATAGTTTTTGTTTTTGAATTAATTTTTTTATGACAGTCATGCCCGTCAAAAAGTCTTTTTAGATTCCTACCTGCTGGGGTTGTGTGTATCTACATAAGAACATGTAAAGTGCCTAAAACCTTTGCACAGTTTAAAAATAAGGGTCATGGCAGAATTTTTTTCCTGCAATGTTTTTCTTATACCTCCTGATTTCAAAGAACTGGTGTGTTAGTCTGCTCAATGCAGATGATTCATAGTGAGAATGAGACGTTTACACGATGAAAAGGCTAAACTGTGTCAACTGTTGATTATGGACAGTTCTACTCTGGATGGCTCAAACTATATAATATAAAAGTGGTGGTGTCTATTCTAATGTCAGTCTCAGCTATAGTCTCAATCAGCTCAGCATTCAGGCAGACAGATGTGATCTAGCTCCAATAATCATCTGTCTTGGTGCCATAATTCAGATCAGTGCCTCAGCAGACAAAACTAAGGGTGAACTCATTTTCAGTCTCATTACAACCAGCAACATTCTATTATATAATGTATAATCTTATCATAAAACAACATAGTCTTTCTCTGTGAACGAGAGGGATTGCCAAAGTACTACAAAGAAACACATACAAAAACTTCCCATGCCTCTTCTTCTTCTTCCTTCTATCCAGGTCTAAAAGATAAACAAGCTCCTGCATATAGCAATAGGAATCCCTCAGTGCCAATCTTGGGAGTGGGGGAGAAACAAAACATGTAAAAGATTTAAAGAAAAACCTGAGGACAAATTAGGCACTCGTACAGTAGGCAGTATTGGCACCCTGGTGCTCTTAACCAATCAACACCAAAACATTCACCACCCTAAAAAAACAGAGACAACAGCAAATGTGCACATATCTTACAGGATAGGCCTACATCTCAATTTTCAAATATCATTAAGTGTATTCTACTTAAATACAGACATCTTCAGCATTTGGAGTTAATAAGAAAATGTGCACATTCATCAGGGTCAGCAGGTACTATTCATCCCTTTCCCTTTAAGCATCTGATGCTTTTTGCACAAAAAGATTCCATTAGTGTGTGCTTTGCTGTATTCAGTGCTTGCAGTGTCCATGGTCAGCATGCACAGATCTTTGTTTGTACAGAATGCAGCAAGAACTCATCCACACCGCTAGCCCCATGTAGGAGAGAGTTATGTGGCTGCTCTTAAATAGTCGTCCATTAAGTCAGATGTAGCGCTCCTTCTCGTAGTTTTCAGTCTGGATGTGGTCAGGTATAGTCTTAATTCCTGTAGTCAGAGTTTTTCCACCTTGATGAAGTCAGATGTAATCCTCATTAACTTAGTTAGGTGTAATTCTTCCTGTTATCAGATGTAGTATTCCTTCTTGTTGTCCCTGACCATATTGTCAAGATGCAATTCTGTCCTATTGGTCTGACGGTGTTCCTTTTCCTTGATGCTGTCATTGCTTCTCTGGGCCCATCGCCTGTACAGGAAGTGGATCCCCACAGCTAAGATGAAAAGAATGGTGAACACCACTGCTGTCACCACACCTGAAAAGCAAGAAGGACACATACAATAGCAGAAACTCATGTTTAATGAAAAATGCCTTCTTTCAACAAACACATCCCTTGTTCCCTTAAAGAATATACAGTCTTGTAAGGTCTTTACCTTGAATAAAAATGCCCCTTAAGTATTGTTTTTAGCTACTACTATACAAATCTGAATTATTCAATGCACCGACTCAGTTATACCAGTGGTTAGGAAAATGGTTGAATGGATGAATAAATACACCCCGTAAAAAAGAAATACTGAAAATACTGCACTAAATATTCGGGTTATAAACCCAATTCCATACATGCTGGGACACTGTAAAAATGTAAGTTAAAACCATACAATTTGCAAATCTCATTAACCCATAATTTATTGATAATTCCAACCATAATTCCAACATCTCTACCTGGCCATCCTCACCAGCACCAGCAGAACACATGTCATCACTGTCTTTGTGTCAACTAAGACCAGCACAGACTCGACAAAGGATGACGGCCAGTTCCAACACGTGCACTGGACGCAATCCCACCAACTTTAATTCAATCCCAATCTTTAATTTCCTGACGGAACCCTCCCAAAGGGATTAATAAAGTTGATCTAATCTAATCTAATCTAATTTAGTAGTCATAGAGGAAGATGCATTGGAACGGGTGGGAATCAGTGACTGGAAAGTTTGGACATGAAAACCTCAATGACAATGGCCCCTCTCTCCTTAACAATGAACAACCACCTGCTTATTGTGAACAGTCTCTCCCAGCACTGAAACACCAACGTACATCGCAGAACCCAGCAGGAGATGTTTCAGTGATGTTGGACTATGTTCTGAAAAATGCTCAGTTCCATTCATCACCTAAGGACATTCGAGCTATGCAAAGGCCCTGACTGTGGCTCTGACCATTAGCTCGTCAGGGTGAAATTATTACTCACACTATTCAGCATAAAGCTTAGACCATCTACAATAGCAAAGAATTTTAGAAATAATAATAATGCTTCTGACTTATATAGCCCCCTTCCCAGTACTCAAAGACACTTAGCAGTTTCGTGCACTATTCATTCACACCTCAATCTTACTTGGCGGTGGTAAGCTACTAATGTAGCCACACTTGGAGCAGCCGGGAATCAAACTGCTGACCTTCCGATCAGTAGGTGACGTGCGCTACCTCCTGAGCTACAGCCAGCACCTCGTCTGAGAATGAGTTTCATAAAGCAGATTGTGAAGATCAGAGCTGCATTAGAGAGCTTTCACCTCTCCCAATTTGTCTCTGCACAGCTTCACACTGCCCCACTTCTCTCTCTCTCCACCTGTATATCATGCAGGAAGCGACAGCACGGCTGTGTTGCTAACTTAACAACACTGCCACTTTGTGACTAGATTAACCAGCTTTTCAGAACCCCCAGTGACTTTTTTTTTCAAAAAAGCAACTAGCAACAAATTTACTGACTTTTTTTGACATCAGTGACTTTTGGAAGCCTGAGATTCTCCGCTGTCGTCATGTTTTGTGTACACACAGCCTTTGTACTGCGTCCGTTTGTACACTTTGGCATTGCCAGGACCATGGGTGTGTTCGTGATGCAGCTGGTGGATATGTATATGCTGCTTGGAGCATGTGGGCCCGTTGCTGTGATACGTAATGTATCATTATGAGGATTTCCTGAGCTGACTAAAATCCTGCTGACTGAAGGATGGAGTTTTGTTCATTCATTCTGTTTACATGTTTAATTTTTTGCACAGAGTACTAGATGTACAGGAGGAAGTAAAAAGCCAGTCTGCTTCATTGCAGACTGTCTTTTTAAAGAATAAGTCAGCCTTTTGATAATTTTGCTCTGTATCTTTTCTATTTACATTTTAATAGTGCCGCTGTGAGTCTTTTGTTTTGGAGGAAAAAAAGTATTAATTTATCATTAAAATGTGCTAATAGTTTATTTTTGAGAAGTTTCTCATGTACATCTGAATGTTAATAAAAGTGCCTTTGTGACATTTGGGACATGCAGCTTTGACTCAGAAGTGCCTTTTTGTTTATACCTTTTGGGAATAAAAAATATCAAGATATTATTTTTGCTCCATATTGCCCTAAGAGGAACAGTAGCTCTCAGTTACCATCCTGGAATGTCCCAAGCCCCTTGGGCCACCCACTAAATGCCGTACCAAAACATAAATCTCTAATGAATGCCTGAATCTATCATCAAATATAGAAGTCATTAGCAGGACTCTGGAGAACTTGACTGCATACTGAGGAGGTAATTCAACCATTTGATGCAGGTGTGTTGGATCAGGGACACATCTAAAACCTGCAGGACACTGGGCCACGAGGCCTGGATTTGAGAATCACTGATTTAAAGGGAGAGTAAAGAATGAGCGATAACTTCACTCAGATGGAGAAAGATGTAAGAAAGTGGAGGAGATGGAGGAAGAGAGCAGCTGCATGTCAACTGATCATAGCCTGTACACAAACATAATTTAGCTCACAATTAAAATTTTTGATTCTTCTCCCCATGCAGAGCCACTAAAACTGATCTTAGGGTTCCTCCATCTTATGAATGCCACTGTAACCCATATCCTCATGTTTGCTTTTAGGTGGAGAGAGTAAACAAAATAAAAGCGGTCGCATCAAGCGATGGTGGAGGAAGTAGGCAAGATGGCGCCAGTGTGTTCGGCAGGCCGTCGACCTCTCGTTACTTTGTTTGTGTTTTTTGTTTTGTTTTCATGTTTGGTGCTGTGTGCTTAGTCTCTGCTCATTTATGATCGGCAATCTCTCCTGGACATTCAACTGCGTGCCAAAAGTTTAGGCATTATTGATTATGGTGGACATGATACTCTGCCCCAGCACCTATTGAGTGTTTCAACTCCTCTCCTCCGGGCGTTGGATTTGCCATTTCGACGAAAACACCGCCATTACCGCGGCAAGCCTGGTGGACAGCTGGTGAAACTCAAGAGCTGCCTGGCGCACTCGGCCTCCATGGTTCCAGTGAGAAACGTATTACTGTTCTTCTCTGTGCCACGGCGTTTTCTGTATCCGATCGACACCGGCCTGCTGCTTGTCTCTGGCGTGGATGGGTGCACCCAATTATGTACCCCCTTCTTCTCTGGGCTCCCCCAGCACAGAGTTAACCCCTGGAATCTGAAGACACCACGTTGGGTTCCTCGGTCTGCTAAGTCACAGGCCGTGGTCCCCGTCAGGTTCAGCTTGGTTAATGCCAGGTCTCTGGTGAATAAAACCTTCATTGTAAGGGACTTCATTACTTCCAGTTGCCTGGATTTTCTCTGTATAACAGAGACCTGGATCGAGGCTGGTGAGTCCAGTGTTTTTGTGGAGCTTTTACCGTCTGGATTCTCCTACGTAAGTTCCCCTTGCATTTCAAGATGTGGAGGAGGAATCTACAAGAACAATTTCAAATGTAAGCTATGCTATATACCATCCTCAAGCTTTGAGGTGACTTTATTTGAAGTGAATCGTTGTCACCCAGTGTTGTGTGCCGTCTGTTACGGCCTCCTCAGGAAGGGGCTCGTGTTGGGGTTGTGGTTGTTTCTGTTCTCCTCCCCTAGGGAAACTGGTGGCAGCCACGCACCAATCAGCGCGCCGTTAAAAAATGGAAGCGGTGCGGTGACCAGGGGAGAGTAAGAAACAGAGAGAGAGATAAGGAGACTGCAGTGGCAGAGGCCGAGGGTTGAGGTCCGACGCGTCGGGTGTGTGTGTGCTCCAGTGACGGAGTGTGAGACGCAGGTGGACGGGTGGTGGGCCGTTGCCTGTGATGGGTAGTGGTTAGAGCGTAGTGGGTTTCGTCTCCCTTTTGGAGATCGTTTTGTGTTCCTCATTATTTTGTATAATAAACTTTAATTTGGCTCCACCTGCATTTTGGTCTGGTTTTCAGTTTTTCCTTTGCTTGACCGCTTGTTCCGTCCCCTCCCCTGGACTAAGGGTTGTAACACCGTCATCTACCGTCCTCTGGAATTTGATAAGGATTTTGTAGGTAAATCTTCTGATTTCCTCTCAGGAATAATGACTGATGTTGATCATGTGCATCTACTTGGAAATTTTAATATTCATGTATGTTGTCCTGCGAAACCGATGCCGAAGGACTTTCTTTCTTCTTATCGGCTCTTTTGATTTGGTGCAGTGGGTGACTGGCCCCACACATGAACATGGTAATACATTGGACCTTATTCTGTCTCATGGCTTGTCTGTGATTGATCTAGAAATAGGTGATAATATTAATTCTGATCATATGCTTGTTCTCGTAAATGTTGTCCTACCTGGTACTACAGTTAAACCACTCCTTCCTGCTGGTTGTCACCGAGTTTTTAACCCTTTTACTCTCACACAGTTTTCTGCTGCCTTTGAGCAATTTAACATCCCTTCTTACTTAGATGCAGAGCAACTAAGTTCCTGGTTGGACATATCTTGTGAGAGTATTTTGGATACTGTGGCCCCTAAAAAAATCATGCAGCCCAAAGTTAAAACTGATCCATAGTTTAATGACAAAACTCACACCGCCAGACGGGAATGCCATAAAGCTGAACATAAATGGAAGAAGGAAAATTTTAAGTTTCCTTCCAGATCCTCAAAAACTGCTGGCGACACTATCAGAACACTGTCAAGAACGAAAAAGGGAATACCCGTCCAAGATTATTGTGTCCCATCGTGATAATTCATGTTTGTTGTTTAAAATGATTGAGTGTGCTGTTAATGCCCCGCAGCCTGTCTGTGTAGAGGCATGTCCTAAAACATGTGATGATTTTCTGCACTTTTTTATAGATAGGGTTGCTGCTGTAAGAGCCTTTATTTTACCACTTAGTTATGATCCTTGCTTTATGGCTCCATCTTCAGCTGTGTTTGAAAAGTTTGACACAGTGAATCAGACCTCTTTAAAGGATGTAGTCGAACATATCGGGCCATCAAGTTCCCCTCGTGACCATGCGCCCCCTCAGTTTCCTAAGGAAGCCTTTTCCAGCATACGACAGATTATCCTTGCCATCGTGAACAACAGCCTGCTGTCAGGTACAGTTCCTGTGAGTTTTAAGTATGCTGTGGTGCAAACTCTTCTTAAAAAACCAGGCCTTGATCAAACAGTTATAGCTTTTAGGCCTATTTCTAAATTGCCTTTTATCTCAAAAGTTTTAGAGAAAGTTGTTTCTTCTCAGGTTATGTCCTATTTAGATGAGCATAATATTAAGGAAGTTTTTCAGTCAAGTTTTAAGGCCCTGCACAGCACGGAGTCTACATTAGTGAGAGTTTTTAATGATATATTTAGGGCAAATGACGCTGGGGAATATGTTGTTCTTGTTCTCCTTGACCTAACTGCAGCATTCGACATGGTGGCCCACAGTATTTTATTAGCTCGTTTATGGACCCAGTTTGGCTTCAGTGGCACAGTATTAGAATGGTTTAGGTTGTACTTGGCAGACAGAACAATCTCTGTGAGGTTAGCCGATTTTGAATCCTCATCTGCTCCTCTGCTTTATGGGGTCCCACAAGGCTCAATCCTCAGTCCCCTGCTTTTCTCACTTTACCTGCTCCCATTGTGCTCAATACTTAGAAAACATGGGATCTCCTTTCACTATTGTGTGGACAACAGCCAGATTCTCTTAATAAAAGGTACATACTCGATTAAGCCCCTATTGCTGTGTCTTGAAGACATTAAGGCGTGGATGGCTTTTAATTTCCTAAATTTTAATGATAAGAATACAGAGGTAATGGTGTTTTGTCCTAGTGGCTCCTACACTTTATCTTCTGTCGACTTGGAGCCCTTGGCATCTTATTTAAGGCAGACGGTCTCAAATCTAGGCATTAAAATTGATAGCGAGCTTAAATTGGATTGCCAGGTCCGGACAGTGGTTAAGTCCTGTTTTTACCATCTTAGGCAGATGGCAAAGATTAAACCAATCCTTTCAAAACCACATTTTGAAACAGTGATCCATGCCTTTGTTACATCTCAGCTTGACTACTGTAATGCTCTGTACCTTGGTATTAGTCAATCCTCCCTTAAGCGTCTTCAGCTAGTCCAAAATGCTGCTTCTCGGCTTCTTATGGGAGCCAGAAGGAGAGAGCATATCACTCCTATTCTGGCTTCACTACACTGGTTGCCTAGTGCATTTTAGAGTTCATTTTAATTTGAGGAACCCCTGATTGTTTAACTTATTTGAAAAAATATATATATTAACAGCACACTAGAAAATAACTATGACACCATTATAATAATTTTGGACATTAACCACCATGTCTTTGATCATGTGGGAGGAAACCCACGCAGAGGGAGAACATGCAAACTCCACACAGAGAGAGGCCCGGGCCAAGGTGGAACTGAACCCAGGCCATTCAGATCTTAGTCTAACTGTGACGCAGCAGTGCTAACCACCACGCCACTGTGCTGCATGAGTTTAATCTG